>JAQFZM010000605.1:0-28538 GCA_034695785.1 Galumna obvia
AAATACACATTTTCAATATCAGCGTAAATTTATACCCCGAAATCATGTATTACATTAATATTTTTGGATAAAAAAAAATTTTAGGCGTTGTCAAATAAGTGGGCGTGGAAGCCACGTTGACCTTACAATATTTTCCTTTTTTTTATATTGATTATAAAAATATATTTTTATTAAGAAAATTTTACAAATTTATTTAAAAAATATTTTAATTTTGTATATTTTTTTCATAAAAATTTAAGTTTTTTATTTAACATTTAAATAAAATATAGTTATCTTGGTGAAATTTTTTTCCAAATTACAAATTTACAAAATACCATTATCCTAGATCATTTTGCTGAAAACTGTTCAAAATTTGATAAAGGCATTCAAAACTTATCAAGATTCTACCACCTCACATAGTTATGAATGCGACTGTAGCTTGATAAATTGTCCTAGTTAGATTTGGACACTTTATTTACAAAGAGTTAATTATTAATAATATAGTTATCATATGATAATAGATAATATGTTGCTATGGTAACCTGACCATCAATTTTCTGGACTTTTTGGAGCTCTACTTCAAACTATCGATTTCTAACTTTATATTTAATTTAAATATAATTTAAAGTCAATTAAAAGGTTTTAAAATATAAGAAAATTCAAAAAAATAATAATTTTTTTAAATAAATAAAAATTTTTATCAAAAATAAAACAAAGAATTAGTTTAAAGTCCAAAACAATGAAACATAAGTTCGAGAATATCGACAAAAGACTAGAAATTCATTATTTAATCCTTAAAATGTGTTTTTTTTTTGATAAAAATATCTTTGAATTAACCTTTGAATTGAATTTATTTGAATTCTTTCATAAATTAAATGAAATTTTATTTAATTATTAAAGAATTGATAAAATATTTGTGAGAATCGAAACAAATGTTAAGTTTTTTTTAGTATAAAAAGAGAAAAACAATTCAATAGAAAGTATTCTTAAAATTCAAGAAAATGTTTAATTATTTTCTTTTCTCTTCACTTCTTTTGACTCTTGCTTTAGGAGACGACCCTTTAGCTCAAGCCAAGTGTCGTTCTTTGCATTCCACAGACGTTGACTCTTCTGGAACTGCTTATGCCAATGACAAGTGTCTTCTCACTTGTAGTATTCATGGCAAAGTGTGGACACACAATATGAGTGAAGGCCTTCCATGTCCGGCTCTTTTGGGAACTCACAATGTGTGCACTGGAGGTCATTGTCTCGCTCCAATCCAATTGGGTTACATTGACATCGAAATGGCGAGCGCGCAACTCAGCAAGAGTGCAATGAGTGAGTCTCTCGAGAAGTCATTAATTGTTGTTAATTGGTTTAATTGTTGAATAGCTTTCGCAGACGTTTGTATTCAAAACGCGTCCACAACTGTATCGGTGAGTCTCTCGCTCTCTCTCTCTCTCTATTCTTGTATTACTAAATCTCGTTTCAGTTACCAATTGTTGACCGAAAGTCTTGCGTCTCGTGTAAGACAAAGACAGTCTCGCCCACAACTTCTCCTATTTACTCGGCGATCTGCACGGGATCTCACAATTTCCTTTGGGTGAACAACTCAAGAGTTACTTTCGAAATATGGGAACCAAGTGGTTCCAAACAGGTTTCTTTTCTTTTTCAGACAATTATTTCTTCAATTATTTCTTTCTTTTTCTCTTCTTTTAGAACTTTGGAGGCGGAGCTTCAGTTCTGGTGTCTCAGATAGTCTCGAGCGGCGATAATCACAAACAAATAAGTCTTCCGTTGGCTAATGGAGACAATTCGGGGAAAATCACTGTTAGAGTCACGTGGACTCCTAAATAACGGATTTTATTGAATAAAGATTTTAATTATTTTATGAAAACTTTTGAAAATTATAAATGAATTGAAAATCAGTGAAAAAGTCAACAATAAAATCAAAGTTTAATCAGATTTTCGACAATTAATTACTTTTTTAATACTTTATTCAAACATTTTCTCATAATTTCTATGAAAAGAGAAAACAATTTTAAACTTTAAAACATTTTTTTAATCTAAAACTTATGTTTTAATAAAAATTATTTAAAAAGGAATTTATTTTTTCGTCAATAAAATTAACATTTAATATAAAAAACACTTTTGTATGAAAAAGATATTCTATTAAAACATTATTTCTATAAAAACTCTTTTAAAGGAATTTATTTTTCGTCAAAAATTCAATTAAATTATGAAAAATCTATTTAAAGACAAAATTTGTTAATTTTTTAATGAAAAACATTTCAAAACTTAAATTAAATATAATATTGTCTTTTCTCGAGACTCTTCTAATAATACTTTTGTCTAATTATTCTTAAAATTATATTTAAAACGACTTTTAGTTTGATTTAAAGTCTTTTCTTTGAATAAGAATCACGTGTTTATATGAATCACAATTTGAGACAATTTTAAGTCATTTAAACATTAAATCTTATATTAAATGAAATTCTCATAAAAATTAAGTAAAAAAAGAATTAAATAATAAATAAAAACCGGATTTTAATTAAATGATAAGAATTTAATCAAAATTTTATGAGAATTGAAACAAATGTTGAAAAAGTTTATAAAATAAAAAAACAATTTCTTATTAATTAATAATTAAATGAAAAATAATGAGAAAAATGTTTAAATATTTTATTTCTTTAATATTTTTTTCTCTTTTCTTTCATTTGAACTCTTCTTCCGATTCTTCGGCTCAGAATCAGTGTCGAACAATACATCACACAGATGTCGATGAAGAAGGAACTGCTTTCAGTAATAATCAGTGTCTTCTCATTTGTAGTATTCATGGAAAGCTTTGGCCACATAATATCAATGAAGGACTTCCATGTCCCGGACTTTTGGGAACTTCTAAACAATGCAAGAATGGTCAGTGTGTAGAACGAGAGCCTCCCATTCAATTGGGTTATATTGATGTGGAAATGGTTTCTGCCCAACTCTCCAAACAAGCGATGGGTTGTCTTTTCTCTTCTCTTAATAATTAATTCAAAAATACTTTTTTCTCTCAACTCTTAGTCTTCGCAGACGTTTGTATTGAAAACTCTTCGAACTCTCAAAACGTAAACAAAAAACACTTTTCATAACAATAAGATCTCTCTATTGAATAGTTACCGATTGTTGATCGCACGAAATGTCTTTCTTGTGAGACGAAAGTCGTAGAATCAAGTCTCGCTCCAGTTTGGAATCAAGTCTGCGAAGGAAGTAATCGTTTCGTTTGGATTGTTGGCTCGCGACTCTCTTTCGAAGTGTGGGAACAAATAACCACGAGCCAACATGTCATTCTTGTCTTCTTTTAAGTCTTTTTTTACTCTTTTTTTCTCTTCTTTTAGAACTTTGTGGGCGGGGCTTCAATCCTTGTCTCGGAAATAGTCTCGAGCGGAGAAAACCATAAACAAATAAGTCTTCCGTTAGAGCGAGGCAACAATTCGGGTAAAATCACTGTTAGAGTCACGTGGACTCAGAAATAGCGGATTTTATTGAATAAAGTTTTAATTAAAAACTGTTTTAAATAAAAATGAATTAAATTATAAGAAATGATTGAAAAATGAATATATTTTCGAGCCTTTTAAGAGAATTTCCTCCTTTTCCTCCTTTTTGTCTCTCAATTACCATTTTAGCGATATTTCATTGCCTTTTCGTTGACTTTTATTTGAAAAAAATATTTGAATTTCATTTGAATTTCAAGTTTAGTTGAAATGAATATTAAAAACGTGATTCAGAGATCTTCTCGCTCTCTCTTAGTGAGCGTGAAGAGTTTAATTGAAAAAAAGTGAAATTTTAGAAATGAGTTTCAAATTACTAAACATTTAATTGAATGCTCGCGACTCTTCTTCAATAATAGTTTTAGAGAACGAGACAGAGAAGAAATGGTTAAATTCAATACAATTATTAAAAAAGATTACAAATCATTGGATTTTGAAGATATTTCTCAACAAAACATTCAAACAATTAATCTTCTCGAGGTTTGATTCAATCATTCAATCTTTTATTTCTATTATTTTTCCTCAAAATTCACTTAATTTTCAATCATTTTATTATTATTTAATGTCTTTTCAGTGAATAAAAAGTGAAATCAAATGAATTATTTATAAATAATTTCATAAATAATTCATTTTATTCTTAAAATTTAATTAAAAATATTTTAAATATAATTAGAATAATGAACGAGACTTTCGTTATTATTTGTTATAAAATATTAATTACTTTTCACTCAATTTCCGCTCTTTTTTATCATAATTATCATTATTAGCACAATTAGCACGCTCAATACAATTAAGGATATTTTCCTCAAAAAAAGTGATAATTTTTATGACGTTTTTATTATTTCCTTTTTTAATGAATTAATTATTGAAAAAGTAATGATTTTTAAGTGAAAATAAGTGAAAACTCTTTAATTAGAGAAAACATCTGTTTTTGTTTGAAATTCAAATAAGTTTTCATTATTTAACGATATTTTAATTAATTTTATCTCTTTATTAATGACTCATTAAAACATTCCAAACATTGTTCTAACGTGACTTCAAATGCTTTCAAATGCTTTTCAACTTTCAATTGAATCCTATTTTCACTGTTTGTTGAGAGCGAGATTGTTTTAGTTATAAACGGAAAGAGAAAAGGATTTGAATTTCAATTGTATTTCCTTTGATTGAACGCGCATTCAATGACTAAAAGTGATTCAAAACTGAAAAACTGTTGAAAAAGTCTTTTTTGTGCAAAATTTGCAACAATTTATTGAAAATCTCGCACTTTATTCATATCTCGAGATTAGAAATTGTTGATTCATTGAATCTTTGATTGTTTTTATCTTTTTATTTATTATTTATTAAAAGAATCCAAAGATTTATCACTTTTTTTCCTTTCAATCAAAATCTCTTGACTTTAGACTAAAGTCCTATTTAAAGTCTATTTCAGAGAAGATTTGCTTATATTCGCAATTATTGCCACAAAAATCAGGTAATTTTCAGTCAATTCTATTAATATTTATAAAAGTTTTCATTATTTGTGTTTAAAAGAGATTAAAAGTATTGAAAAAACGAAAGAAAAGAGAAATTCTATTATTTTCTCAAAATTCAATAGTTTTTATGAATTAATTATTAGAACGAGATTTGCGATGAACTTGTCTTATGATTGTTATAATCGCGATCTCAAGTGTTATGATTTTGTGCTGAATCTCAACAATAAGTTATCTCACGAGCAATCATTGTTATCATTGAAAGTCAGCTGAAAGTCATAAACACTTAAACAGAGTTTCTGAGAACGCGATAAACGTTTTCTCATGAATTCAAAGATATTTCGCTTTTTATGAGAAAAAGAGATTTTCTGCTGACTTTTGCTCGAGATTTGAGTGAAAAGTGATTTTAAAAATAAGAGAAAATCACGAGAAACTAGAAAATCTTTGATTATTTGTTTTATTTTGAAATTTAATTCTTTTTTTGAAACTAAAATAATATTTATTTAAAGTTTAGAAATATTTAGAATTAAATTTCATTTTTATGAAAACAAATCCTTTTTTTCATAAAAATTGAATAAAAAATTGTTTTTCTTTGAAATCAAAGTTTAATAACATTTCAAACAATTTATTCTCTAATTCTCGAGATTTACTTTAATTGTTATTCATTTCATGCATTCATTACTTTTCAAACAATCATTAATATGCGCGAGAGTCTTGTCTTCAATAAATAACTGAAAAATTATAAAAAGATTTCAATTAATAAAAAAATTAAATTATTTTTTCTTTTATTTATTTTAAAGACTTTTAAAGAAATTGTTTTTTCTTTTAAAAAAAGAGAAATAATTTTCTCTTAAAAATCGATTTCTATTTCTATTTAAAGAGAATTTAAATATTATTTAAAAATAATATAAAAAAGAAAATCATTATTCGAGTCATAAATACGGTTGTTAGCAAGTGGTTGCCATGGTAACCTCTAATCTAATACTCTTGTTTCATAAATGAGTTCTAATTTCTCGAATCGCGTTCTAAAAGTCAATATTTTCTCATATTTTGAGAAAAACATTATTTTTATAATAAATTTATTTTTATTTCAAATAATTTTTTAATTAAATATAATTTTTAGAGAATTTAAACACTTTTTAATAGAGAATTAGAATTCAATGTATAAAAGAGCGAGACTTCTCTTCTATTGTTTCAATATTTTCTTCTTTTTCTATAAAAAGGAATTGAATTTGAATTTCGTTTCCAAAAGAAAAAACCAATAATTAATCCGATTATTAAGAGAACGAGACTTAAGAGACTCAAGACTAGAGCCCAAAGAGGAAAAGGCCAACAATGATAAGAGCGATACGAATACTCGAAACAAAACACTGTTAACTCATTCCAAGAGTGCGTGAATTCAGTGAAACGCGTCACGTTCTCTTTTGAACAATACTTGTGAATCAGAGGCTCGAGACAGTCGTAATATCTCCAAATATTACAACAAACCTATTGTTAGAACGAGAGTCAGAGAGAGAGAGAGAGAGAGAAAAGACTATTAAAAGGTTTACCAAATATTTGTATTGATCTGAGTTCTCGTGAGAAGACATTCCGCTATTAATTGTTGCGAAAGAGTCTAAAAAGCGTTCATAACAATAGAGTTCACGCGATTCGATCAAATCAAAGCAAACGTCGATTTTGAAGTGTTTTTTCATTTCTTTTAGATTTGGATTCAATTCTGAACTCAAATTAAAAGTCAAAAAATAGAGAAAAACATTGAATTTTGAAATCATTTTTCATAATATTTTCGTTGGAATTTAGGTTTAATTCAAATCTAATCTTTAATTCATAGAAACAAACGATAAAAAGTGTAACCAAAGAGATCTCTCGAGACTTTTAATGATAAAAATCAATTATTTTTCTTCTTTTGAGAGAAATTTCGATAAAAAGTATTCAAAAACTCTTAAAAAGAAATCTATTTTTCATTTCTTTAATAAAGTATTGTTTAAACTATTGTTTATTTTCTCGCGAATTCTCTCTTCAAAAGTATTGACTTTTTTTTAATCAAAATTTATTGAAAGTCTTTATTAAAGATTTTAAAACCGGTTTTTAATGAGTTTTAATGAATATTTTAATAATTATTTTCTTGATTTCACTTTTCATCACATTTTATGATTAAATAATTAGTTTAAGAAAAAGTGAGAAAAAGAGAAATAAAAACTCGTTTTCATTGAAAATTAGATAAAAATTATTTCAATTTTATGTCATTTTTTCCTCGAGAAATGAAACGTAAATTCATATTAAATATTAAATATTTATTTCTATTATATTACTCTCTCTCTCGCTCTAATAATACATTAAAACAACAAAAAAGTCATTTTATTTTCTTTTGCTTTTTATCATTAATTTCGTGATATTTTTCATTGTTTTCATTGTTTTCTTTGTTTTCTTTGTTTACTCTTTTGAGAGAAAAACAAATCTCGAAATCAATAATACTTTTGAAGACTTAATTCTCGAGAATCTCTTCATTAAAGGTTTTTATAATTAAAAATTACTTAAAATTAAACGAAAAATAAGAAAAACTTTTATTAAATAATTATTCTTTTATTTTATCAATAATTTAGAGTAAAAATCATTTATTTTTTGAGAAAATCTTTTAAAAAAAGTATTTTTAATGAAAAAAAAAACATAAATTTCTTTTGAAATAAAAAACATTTTCTAATTGTTGTCACGAGATTCGACTGTAATTCTAATGAAATGTTTGGTCAGAGAGTGTCTCGCTCTTGGCAATAGTGTTGCCATTGGCAACCAGTGCCGGTGTTTGTGTTCTCGCTCTCTCCAATTAGACGTGTATTTCAAAGAGCGAGAGAAGTCTTAAATTCATTTATTTTTGAATTCAATTATTATTAAAGAAATGGCTTTCGATTGCATTCAAATCGTGAGTAAAAGTATTGTTAGACTCTCGAGAGAGAGATTCTCTTCTCTTTCTTTAATTGATTTTTCATTTAATTTGAATTAAATTTCGTTTTTTTATTAATATTTTTCATTAAAACAAAGATTAGATAAAAATGAGATAAAAATTAATCAAAAATTTATTGTTTTTTATCTCAAAATGAAATTAAGTTCTCATTTGACCTCAAATAGAGAGCGAGACTTAGCTTTTAGATAACGCGCGCAATCAATAGGTTTTCGTTTAACATTTGTTTATCCAATGATTGAGAGCTTAAGTATTGTTACGACACGTGTCACACCTTTCATAGGCTTTTAGTGAAAAGCAAGAGAGAGATGTCACGAGAAGACTGATCTCATTATTGCCAATTATATAATACTCTTTTCACTCTATTGTTGTGATCGAGACATGAATTGATTAGAAATTGAAATCAAATCTCGTTTTTCTAATAATTGAAAGAAATTTGAAATTTTAAAGACTTTTAGAAAAACGAAAATAAATTCTTTTTTTCTTTATTTTAATTAAAATTCGTTTTATTTTTATTTAAATCTCTTTTTAATTCTCTTTTATTATATTTTTAAGTAATTTAAGACTTTTTTTCATTAATTCTTTAATTATTTTAAACTTTAGACTTAATTTATAATTAATTAATAATTAATTATTTGATTAAAAAAGATAAATTAATATATATTTAATGATATTTAATAAACAAATTAAATTGAAATAAAAGAAATCATTATTTAAGACATAAAATGAAGAAATTGTTTGAAATAAAAGAAAATTATAAAAACTATTAAAAAATGGTTTAAATTTAAAGATTTTTTTCATTATTTTTATATAAAAATCATTAAATTATAGAAAATAAGTGAAAAATAATTTCAAAAATTAAAAGAATTGAAAATATTTTTCATTTTTAACTGAAATTATAATTAGTTTTAAAAATCGATTTGAAAACAATTATTGTTTAGAAATTCATTGAAAAAAAAGGTTTTTAGACTTAATTTAGAGTAAAATCTCTTTAATTCTAAGATTTTAAAACATTTTCTTTAGTTTTGAGATATTTTTTATAATTTTATTAAAAAAAATGTTTTAATTATTTAATAAATTCTTTTTTAAGTGTTTTTTCATTGAATTATTGATAAATAATTGAAAAGAAATTGAAATTTTGATTAAAAAAAGAAAAAAAATTAATTTTTTATCGATTTTTCGTTTATTTATAGAAAAGATTAGAAATTATTGACTCAACAATCAATTGAAGGCGAGATTTGCTTTCTATAAGACTTTAATTTATGTTTATTTGACAAAAATATTAATCTTTTTCTCGAGAATTGAATTAAAGAATTCTTTGTTTTCTTTAATTAAAAAATTATTTAAAAGAAAATCAAAGAAAAGTCTATTTTTTTCTATTTTTTCTCTTTTTTTCTCTCATTTTCTCTCTTTTTATCGCTTTTTGTTTCTCTTTTTCTCTTCTCGCTCTCAATAATGATAACAAGGTGAATAGCATTAATTCACGAGAGAAAACATTTGCTTTTATTAAGAGTTGAATAAACTTTTAAAAATCAATAAATAATTCAAAAATTCGTTTCATTTCCTCAAAATCTCATTCATTTAACAATCGTTTCAGAGAACGAGAGACGAGTCTTCGGTTCCGAAGCTCTCTTACAGAGAATCGCTGTCTCTCGAGCCAATCACTCCTCCTCTCACGCCAACAATGGAAACTCAAAGCCGACAATCATTGAGACAACTGCACGAGAGTTACGACAAGTATTTGCAGTCTTTGCCTCAAAAGCAGAAAGAATATCATCATCTCGTGATGTCTGCGCGACGTTCTGCGAACTATCCTTTGGCTCAAAGGCTTCACGCGCCTCTTCTTCTCGCGAGACAACAGCGAGCTCTCATTGAGAGCCAATATCTGCGACAATACCATCCCTTGCCTCCTCTCGTGACTCCTTTTTCTCCTCAAATGAGAGAAAAGTCTTTCACTTCTTCTCAAATTCAATGTCAATGTCGTGAATGTCTCGTGAGTTTGAACGTGAGTCTCTTCTCTCGAGACTTTCATTTCTCTTTTCTTCTCTCAATAGTCTCTCAAATCACGAGAAGAGTCTCAACGAGAACGAGAAGAGAGAGCGAGAAGTATTCAAAGCATTCCTCAAATGTCAAGAATGCCTTCCATTCAGACAAAGCGCGAGAAAACGAAAGAAATTCAAACTTTGAATAAAAGCGAAGAAATAATGGCTTTAAATCTGAAGACAACTTCACGTGAAGAAGAAGAAGACGACGACTGTCTCGTTCTCAAGCATTTCAAAAGAGATTCACGAGTTTTGTCTCGAAATTCCAGTTTTTCTTCTTTGGATTCAATAAAACTGAGAATTTCAGAAACTCCGCCTCTAAAGCCAGTGGCGGAACCACGAGCACAGGAAGAGGAAGAAGAGACACAAGAAGAGTTCGAGAGAAGACTTCATTTGATTCTCGATCTAATAATTGCTCCGAAAAACACTTCAAATGAAGAAATAATTGAAGAAAAGATTGAAAACCAAAACAAAGAAGAAAGAGTGAAATCACGAGACTTTCACTACTCGATGGATATCAAGGAATTCGCGCGAACTCTGCATCTGATCGGAGAGCGAGACTTAAAGCGCAAACCAATCGCTTATCTCAACGCGAGACATCCAATCAATGAGATCGCGAGAAGCATTTATGCGGGAGTTTTGACCAAAAAATCTGTTTTGGATTTTCCGCCCAAAAAGAGAAAACAATTGAGTGAAGAGTTAATGGCGTTCAACACTTCCAAGAGAAGAAGACTTTCTCTTTGGACTAATTGTTGGCAAAAGAAGAACGAAAGGAATGATTGGTCTTTAGTTTTGACTCATTTAGACGTCTCTTCGCCTTTAAGTCAAAGACTTATCGGAGTTTTGCCTTTTTTTCAGTTCAAAAACTTTTAATTATTTAATAAAAAATCATTTCTCTCTTCTCTCTCTCTCTTTGGTCACGAGATACGCCTCAAACTCTTGTCGCGAGAAAATGAGTCGAAGAAATCGCTGCCAAAGCGTGAGACGTCTTCTTCTCTTCGTCTTATTGTCACTCATTGTTAGTTCACGTGTTGTTTCTCTTGTCTTTCAAACGTTTTAAATGAACGCCAAAAGGGTTGGCAAAAGGGGGGGCAAAAGGGCTCCAAAAAGGGGGAGTTTTGAATGAAAGAGAATTTGCGGTAAAAATGTTTTTATTATTGAATTACGAGAAATAAATGGAAACCAATTCCGAAATCAATTGAATTAAGTCGAGCGCGCGATTCACTGTCCATAAGAGCGAGAGCCAGAAGGCGATGATTCCTCCCACGTGACTCACAAACAGCAGAGGAGACACTCTTCGCACGTGACGTAAGGTTAGGTCCGGAAGAGAGCGTCGCGAGAGACTTATGTTGAGTTCTGTGTCCGAAGAGAGACTCGTCTCGCGCTCCAAATGGAAAGTCTCGAGCAGACAGTCTTCAGCGCATTGAGAGAGACATTGTTGAGGAGCGAGACATTGAGCGCACAGTTGTTGGCCTTTGGGTTGAATGTCTCGCGAGAAGAGCGGAGAAAAGGGCGAAACGCATGGCTTTGGACACGACTCGCGCCAACAATTGAGACGACAGTCGAGAGAAGAGTGCGAACACGTGTGTTGAGAGAGCGTGGAGTCAATGGAAAGGCGCGAAAAGCGAAGATTCAAATGAGAGTTGAAAAGAGAAAATCCGTCCGAAAGTTGAAGCGGAAGATCGCGAGACGAGTGAATGAAGAGCGTGGAGTCTCTTCCGTTCTCCAATAAGAGATCCAAACGTTTCGTCTCTTCTTTGACGTCAAAAGTAAGACATCTTTGAGAAGAAATAATCCAATCGCGAGGTCTTCCGCAAAGAGTGGTTTTCTCTCGCGAAGAGATCTCTTTACATCTCGAGAAAAGCGGAGAATTGCTTTCAAAGAGAAGCGAAACGAAACACGTGTTGTTTTGATTGCAATTGGGAAACACTATTCGCGTGCAAACAGTGATTGAGGGCCAAAGAGTTGACGACTTCTCGAGAGTTATAATTGTTTGTCGTTTTTGGAAATCAGAAAACGTTTCGAATAATTGGAAGAAAAGAAAAGCAAAAGAAATGAAAAGAAGAAAACTTTTGATCCATTGTTGCGGCGAAAGGCTTCTCGCGAGAGACCACAAGAGGTGAGTCTTGGAGTTCTTCCAGTGCTCTGTCCAAACAGCGATTCCTTCCTTTCCCTCTTTGTCTTCGTATTCCACTTGAAAGCAAACTCTCGCGGAGGCGAAAGTCACTCTCTTTTCGGGACTTATTCTCATCTCTTCTTCTGTTTACTCTTCTTCTCTTCTCTCGTCTCCATAGTTACGGTCAGTGGCCGTCAGTGCGTGACGATAGGATCGCTGACTTTGCAGTGATAAATCACGTGCACTAAAGCCATAGCAACGGCTCTGATTGGCTCGAGATTAGCTTTGATTCGGACTTTGGATTAGTTTTTGGATATAAAATGAGAAGAAATTTGAGAAAACTTTTCATAAATTGGAGTCCATTTCGCGTGAAAGCCATAAATGGAGCCAAAAGTCGTTCTCTTCTTCTTCTCGCTCTTCCTCACGGTCACAGCGGGTGAGTCCTCTTATGCGCGCTCTTCTCTTCTCTTCTCTCACTCTCTTCTCGCGCTCTTCAGGTCCTCTTCATTGGCAGTCAAACCAATGCTCGCGACAGTGCTCTCACTCTCAACAAAGAGTCGTCTCTTTCGCTCGCGACAAGACTTTCGAATATGAATTCCAAACGAAAACAACTCTTTCCAATCAACAAACGCTCGCTCTCAGAGCTCGAGCCATTCTCACCGTTCACTCGGACTGCGATCTCACGCTCTTCATCCGAGACTCGCGCTTCGAAGGCATTCAAGACTCACGAGAGCTGAAGGAAAGTCTCGAGACTTTTCCCCTTCACTTCGGATACGACAACGGAATAGTGACTGACGTTTGCGTCTCTCCTCGCGACCAACAATGGTCTCAAGACGTGAAGAAGGCTTTGCTTTCAGCGCTTCAGTTCTCAGCGCGTTCTCCAACTCAACAAACAGTTGTAGAGCGCGATATTCTCGGCGATTGCGAAACAACTTATACTCCAATAGAAAACCGGTTTTCAATTCAATGGAAAAAAAGCAAAACTCTCAACAATTGCTTGAATCGCGAGAAGACGTCTTTCGGATTCTTCCCTCGCGCTTTCCCTCAATCTCTCGCGCAAGGCATTCCTTTAATGAACTCTAAGTTCGAATGCATTCAAACTCTGTCTCGAGATCTGATAGAAGCGGTCACGTGTCACGAGACTCAGGCTCTCAAAGGCTTCTCTTCTTCACTTAAAGTGGAAACGGAACTCACTCTGAGACTCACGAGACAAGAGGACGGCGTCTACGCGCAGACAATGGAAACTCTTTCTCCTCTTTCGACGCATTTGAAAATGAGTTCTCATTTCCCGAAGTCTTCCGAAATGTCAACAATAGTTCGCTCGCTCTGTCAGTCATTGGAAAGTGAAAATCAAATTCAAAGTTCAGATCTTTTTTCGGAATTAGTTTTCGCTTTTAAAACCATAGAATCCGTAGAAGAGATCCAAAGATATTCGCAAATGTGTTCTCATCAACAGTTCCAAGATCTCATTCTCGACGCTTCGGCTTTAAGTGGTTCTCAAAGCGGTTCTCAACTCATTAAACAATCCTTAAGCCATTTGTCGCGTGAAAGACAGTCTTATCTCTTTCATCTGCTCTCATTCACGAGCGATCCCTCGAGCAAAGCAGCCAAAGTTCTCGTTCCGCTTCTCAAGAGCGACAACGTTGAGGATCACGTGATGTTCGGAATCTCGTCTTTAATTCACAATTTGAAAGAATCGGGAAAAGAGAGTCACGAGACCGAAGCGATTGAAGCTCTCAAAGAGACTCTCGAGAGGCGAAAGGCGTGGAATAGAGTTCCCGTTGTCAAGGCTTTGGCCAACATCGGTCTCGAGAGCAACGCATTGTTGAGGAAAAAGCTTTGGTCTTTCGCTTCGAACAGAGAAGAGATGACGTCATTGAGAGTCGCGAGCATTGAAGCTCTCGCGGAAACAATGACTTCTTCGGAAGAGAAAAAAGCGTTTTTCGACTTATTTTCCGATGAGAGCGAGAGTCACGAGATCCGAATCCGAGTCTATAAGAGTCTCGTTCTCTCGGGAGTCGACTCTCAAACTCTCGAGAACATCAGAAGAGTGACTCAAGAGTCCAAGTCTCGAGACATTCAACAGTACGTGAGATCTCATCAGAAGAATCTTCGCGAGACTTCGGATCCGCACAAAAGATATTCTCTGCCCTTAAAGAGCGTGCAATTCGACGAACCTTCGAATCAATTGTTGGGAATCTCGCGGAACTTCGAGAACTCCTTTATGATCGACGCCTTGGGCTTCGGATTAGCGTTTGAAAGCGATTTAATCCACTCTCGAGACTCTCAAAGCGTGCCTCAAGTCTTGATCTTCAATTCAACGATTCCTGCGTTCGGAAAGGAATTACAGTTTTTTCAATTAGAAATTCGTCACAAAAATATGGAAAAACTTTTTCACAAATATTTCCACAAAAATCTCGTTTTTAAACACTTTTTCCAAGACTTCAATCAAATCTTCTCTCATTCTCGAGACTCTCAACAATCACTCGAACTCTACGTGAAAGTCGACGGAAAAACTCTTTTCGCTTTCAATTCTCGCGAATCTCAACAATTGCCGCAAATCTTCAAACATTTCAAATCCATTCTCAACGGAAACACTGATCGCGCGATTGGTTGGCAACCCATCAACACGAGACTCCAGTTGCCAACAGTGGGCGGACTTCCTCTCGAGCTGCGAATAAACGCTTCGATTATCGGTTCTCTGAAATCGAAAATCGAAAACAACTGGAAATCCGTTTCTTTCGAACCAATAATTAACGCCAAAGTCGAGGGCGCGCTTCAATTCAGTGCAAATACTCATCACAAGAGTCACGCTCTGGTCGCTCACGTGACTTCTGCTCCCAAATGGCAATCGAGTCAAGAATGGCGAGACGGTCTCGTGAGTGTCAAAGTGGGAGTTCCCGACTCTCAGACTCTGTTTCGCGTGAAAAGCGTTCTTTTGAAAAGAGATTCGAATTCTTTTGAAGAGAAAAACGTTTTTCAAATGAAAAACAAAGAAAAACAATGTTTTCAATGGATTTCTCTTAACTTTTGTCAAGAATTTAATGAAAGAAAAGGTTTTGAAATCTTTTTAGAGAAAAAGGATTCAAATCTCAAAACTATTGACTTTGAAGTGCAATATCCGCGAGAAAGACAACAATTGGGTCAATACAGGCTTCACTTCAATACTCCGAACAGTCGAGAGGATCGCGAGCTTTTGGCGGAAGTTTTAATACAAAGAAATCAATTGAAAGGAAGTCTTAAAACTCCGTTTTTTAGGTATTCTTTAAACTCGAGACTCGTTTTGGAGGAAAAGGAAAAACAGTTTAAATTGGAATTCGAAAGCAATTCCAACAAACAATTGGAAGTCGAAGTCTCGCTCCAAACGCAAAATAGAGGACAAAAGCGCGAGTTTCGACCCAAAGTCAGAATCCAATTGGGAAACACGCGACAACCCATTGAACTGATGGGAAGTATTAGTGTTGCGCGAGGCAGAAAGAACTCGCTTCAAATCCAATTGGAAGGCAATCAGAAGCAGTTCTTGAAGGGATCGTTCGTGAGAGAGGGCGAGAGGAAGTCTCAGGACTTAAGGCTTTCGTCAGATCTTTCGGCGAATATTCCGGGAATCGACTTAAGAATGCATTTATTGGCAGAACATTCGCCCAAACATTCGGAAAGCGATTTAACTCTCGAATACCGAATCGAAGGGAAGAGAAAAGAGTCGATAAAAGTCTCTTTTAAAGTCCAAAACTTAACTCAAAGTCTGTTAACAAAAGTCTCGGCTTTTAGTGAATTGACTTCAACTCAATTCCCTTTCGCCAACTTTCACGTGGCCTACAATCTATTGTCGAAACCTTTGCAACAATTAGAGAACGAATTCACGCTTCAATGGAATCAAAGACTTGACTCTCGCGTTCATATTCTCGCGGTTTCTAAACTCACGAACGAAAGGATTGAAAACACTTTAGACTTTGAATTGACTCCAATTCACGTGAATTACGAATTGAGAGTAAACGCAGACTTAAAGCACGCGCAAAGTGGACCTCTCTTTCAAACGGAAGTCATTGGAAAAGACAAAAACGGAAACAAAAACCACGACTTAAAAGCCAACTTCAACTACAAACACGTCTCGCGATCTCCTCTTCATCTCACGCTCTCAGCCTCTGTGAAGACGGCGTCGCGAGACTTCTCTTATTCGGACTCTTTGGTGGAGAGATCGCGCGGAGAGTATTCCGGAGACACGAGAGTCGCGTGGAGTCCAACGGAGAACGCGATTCTGAAATACGTTTACAAAAGAAAAGGAATTAATCACGAGATGGACGCCAGACTCGAGTCAATGGGCAAAACGTGGACTCATTCGGGACTCTTGCGGCTCTCGAGTCCGTTTCGCGTGAAATCCACTCTGAATTCGGGCGAGAGCGCGCTCTACTCTCTGGACTCGAGTCTCGAGCCAGGTTCCGCCACTCTCGACTACTCGTCTCTTGGCTACGCCACTAAAGCGCTCTACAAGAATCACGTGAACCCCAGAATCGCGTCTCTCGAGATCGAAACGCCTTTCGGTCTTCACAAGAGTTCGAGCCAATGGTCTCGCGATTCACTGTTGTTGCGATCGGACACTAAGAACGCGCGAAAAGGGAATGTGGTGTCAATCGAGGCTCACGTGTCGCCTCTCTCTGCGTCTCGAGTTGTGGTCTCGAGCCCTTCTGTTGAGGCAAAGGTTTTATACGACTTTTCGAATCCAAAGAAAAGCATTTCTTGGGATTTGAACTCAAATTCAAATTTCGCGCAATTTTCCCATTTTTCGCATTTGAATTACTCGTCGCGAGATTTGAATATTGAATCGAAAAGTCATTCAAAAGGAAAACCTTTTCTTAGTTTTGATTCGAATTTAAGTAAAACTCAAACAAACGTTAATCTCGAGATTCCGACGAAGAAAAGCTCTTTTTCTTTGTCTTTAAATAAGAAATTGAATGAAAAAAACGGAAATTTTGAGTTTAATTTCAATGAATTGAATCACAAATCGGTTTATAATTCGCGCGAAAACCAGAGAAAACTGCAAACCAAGACTTCTCTCGAGAGAAGACCTCTTCTCTCCATTGATTACTCCGACAATGGATTAGAGCACGCGATTCACTCGGATTTACTCCAAAACTATCAATTGGAAGGCGTTGTCTCTAATCTCGAGACTCAACAGCCTTTCGTCGAAATCAACGCAAAATCAAAGTCTCATTCAATTGAAAGCCAAAACCGTTTCTCTCGAGACAACAATATAAGTAAGAAATGAATGAAATTTTAAAGAAATTCACGTTTTTTTGGTTTTCAGTGAAATTCGAGTCAAAAACGAAACGCTTTTCGAAACCTTTGAATGAAATGAAAGTCTTTTTGAGTCCAAAAGAGAAGAACTTTGAACTCATTTCCGGTTTTCCCGAATTCCAAACCCAACTCTCGCGAAAGCCTTTCCAAACGCACTTCACGTGGAACTGCCCTCAAGTGAATCACGAGACGACTCTCGACTCAAATCCAAACTTTTCTTTGAATTCGAAAACTTTTGTCAAAAAAAATCAAAATTTTCTTCATTTGAACGCAAATCACGCGCTGAAGATGTCTCGCGTTTCGCTGAAAAGCAATTCCTTCGACTCTGAGCTCTCGCGAGACGACAATAGCGGCAAATTCGTGTTGGAGTCTCGAGACTACCCGTTGAGTCACGTGACAGAAGTGAAGACAAGTCCCGAGACTTATGTGTTGGAGTCTCGCTCTTCTCGTTCCGGAAATCCTTTATATTCTTTGAATTCTGAAATAAATTTCGGGAAAAAAGAGTCCAAAGACTCGAGACTTGACTTCTCTTTTGGAAAAGACTTTTCTTTGGAAACAAAAGGAAATCTTTTTCACAAAAACTTTGAAATTAAAGGAAAAAATCCGAAACTTTTCTCTCATTTCTCGTCTCTCGAGACAAACCACGACTCAATTGCCTTCAAGTCTCGCACTGAAGACAAGAATGGCGTCAATCTCGCGAAAATCGATTCATTCCTCTCTCCGCGAGACAAGAGTCACGTGTCTATAGTGACTCCTCACGCGAGCGGACAATTGGAAGTGGAGAGAAATGGCGCGAAATTTGAATTAAATTCTTCGCCTTTTCATCACAAGACAAGTGTTTCTCGAGATAACAATGAGTGGAGTCTCGTCTCGAGAACCACTAAATCGGGAGAAGAGTTGGCGAGTCTCGAGACTCAAGTGAAGCCTTGGACTCAAGTCTCGAGAGTTTCTCTTTCTTCGTTAAATTCACTGAAAAGTGATTTTCATTTAAATCCGAACGAAAAAAGTCTTCACTTTTCAGTGAAAACTCCGTCTTATAGTCACGAGACGAGAGTTTCTCCTTTTGAGTTGAATTCACGAACTCTTGATTCCGAAGAGCGAAATGTCGCGCGAATTAAAGCACAAATAAGAGGAGAAAAACCTTCTCTTGAGTTCGAGATTCCAACAATGAGTGGAAAAAGTGATTTCGATTTCAACGAAAGAAAAGCTTTTTTTGAATTCAAATCAAAAATTCCGCAAAAAAGACATCTTTTGGCGTCAATTAGAGCGCGCGATGGCCTTCACTTCGACTTGAATTGGGATCCAAAGGACCAGAGCTCGAGACTCGCTCTCGACTTCTCTTCTCGTGAGGAGAGCTCTCAATATGTTGGAGTCACGAGAGTCGAGTATTCGGGAAATGAGTTGACTTTGACGTCACGAATGACGTCACGAAAGCCTTTGTTGGGACCGCACGCTCTTCTCGTGGAATATAAACCGAAATTCAATTCAGAAAAAGATTTAATGAAATTGGAAGTAAAGCACGAGATTAGAGACCAGAGAATGGAATGTCTTTTGGCTTTCAGTGAAGGAATTCTCGAGAAATTCAAAGCAAAACTCGAGGCGAAAGTCGCGAACGGATTGACAGTGAATCTCGAGACTTTCTCTCCGAATCCGGAATTAGAAATGAATTTCTCTTTCATTGAAAAACACGAAAACCTTTTCGAGAGAAAGAGCGCGCACTTCTTCACTGAAGTGAAAGTCTCGAGAAGTTATCCGAAGAAAGAGTTTCTCTGGAATTTGCGAATCACGAGAAATAACAGAGAATTCAACGGAAAGTCAAGACTCGAGACTCCAATGAATGGAATCCAAGAGATGGAGATTCACGCGACTGAAGACCAGCTGAGAGTCAACTCTCGAGACTTAGAAGTCGTCTCTAATTATGAATTGAAAAATGGATTGAATTTTAGTTTTGATTTGAAGTCGAGAATCGCGAGAATTCCTTCGCTTTTGATTCAAACGAAAGTCAATGAAAAAGAAATTCAAAGTTTTGTTGAGAAAAACGGAGAAAAAGTTTTTGAGGTTTTGTTGAGAAAAAGCGGAAACTCTTTGGAAAAAGGATTGGAATTCGAGGCAAAAGTCTCTTCTCTTTGGAGTCCAAGACTTGAGTCGAGAAATCGCGTGACCAGAGATTCGAAGAAATTCTCGTTTTTCTCTCAAAATAACTATAATTTGAAAGAAGTGTCGGCTCTCGCTCTCGAAGCCAACAAACTGAACGGCATTTGGAGTGGAAGCGCGAGAATCGGCGCAAACGGCGCGGACTTAGCGAAAGCCAGTCTCGAGACGAGTCTTATTAACGATAAACTCAATTACAAACTGAACGCGCGTTCCGATAACAATTGGATTCCAATAAGAGTTGAGTTTTCGTTTGAAAGCGCGAGAGAGAAGCGATTGTCGTTAAAGGCGTGCGCGAGAGAAGAGTGTTTCGACGCCAAAGTGAATGCGCGCGACAGAGAAGTGCTTTTGTGGGTCTCGCGATTGGGAGAAACGGTTGAGGCGAGAGTCGCGCTCTTCTCTCCTCAAAAAGTAGTGAAAAGTGAAGAAAATTTGTTGTCTTTAAGAAACGGAAGACTTTTGTCGCGATATTTGAGTGAAATTTCGGTTCGAATTTCCGGTCATTTAATTGGTTTTGATTTCAATGAATTCAAACGCGAATTCGGTTTCGATTATTGGTTTCGACTTTTTCTTCCCAATTCTCGAGACTTTGAATTAAAAATGAGTGAAAAATCTGAAGAAAATTCGTTTCAATTGAAAAGTGTTTTAAAAAATGAAGAAAAAAAGATCTTCTCTTCGAATCTCGAGATTAATGAGAGAAAAGCTTTGTTTCAGATCTCTTCTCCCAAATGGAAGCGCGAGAAGAGTGTCTCCTTTGAATGGATTCCTCGCGAGAGCTTTAAAGCGGTTTTCGATTTGAAAGACGAGAAGAATTCCGTTTCCTTTGAGAGTGTTTTTCACGAGACTTCTTCTCATGAAAACAAAACACTTTCTTTGGGAGTGAAGACACGCGACGGAAGTTTTGATTATTTAATTGAAAGTCATTTGAGTTTAAAAAGTTTTGGAATTAATATTCAAAACATAAGAAACGGAAAAGAAAAAGTGTTTTCCATTCAAAGTCACGCTCTTAACCGAAATGATTGGAAAAGAGTTCAAAGTTTTGTTGTTTTGTTTGAAAAGTCTTTTGTTTTTGACTTTTCTTTTGATAAAACAATTGATATAAAAATAAGAGAAGAAAAAAGTGGAAAAACATATGATTTGAGTCTAATTAGAGACGAAAAATGTGTTAAATTGGAATTTCGTTCGGATTTAAAGCAATTCAATGATAAAAGAATTGATTTTTGTTTCGATTTTCAAACAAAAGACAAAATCTTTGTTTTAAGTCTCGAAGAGAACGAGAAAAAGGCTTTTGAAGTGAAATTAGGTTTAAAACCGAATCAAGTCTTAAGAGCTTCTCTTGAATGGAATTCTCGAGAATTACAACAATTGATAACTAATAACCAATGGATTAAAGACGAGATCTTTGAAGAAAGCGCGAGAGAATTGCAAAGAGTTTCAGAAACATTGAATTCAATTATATTTTCGCCTTTTTTTGATTCTTTAAACGATATTTTCGTTGAAATCATAAAACATTTGAAAATAAATTCAAGAATTATTGAGAATTTGATTCAAAAATTCTCTGAAATTTCTTCACATTTTTGGAATTCTTTTTACGAAAACTTTAATTCAATTCAAAACTCTTTTAAAGACTTCTTTCAATGGATTTCACGAAAAACGCGAAAATCGTGTAAACGTTTCGACTATTGTTATCGCGCACTCTATGCTCTCGACAACTACTCTCCCAATGACGTCATCCAAGAGGCGGTCTCTCACTCTCACGCTCTGGTGGTCAGAAGTGTTGGTCACGTGACTCAGTGGATACCTTCGACTCCCGAATGGTTTCACGCGATTCAGGACTACATTCACGAGACGTGGAATTGGATTCTCGACTCGAATCCCGCGCTCAACGAAGTGTTGGCTCACGTGACAGTGATTGGAGATGAGTTGTCGCGAGACTATTCGCGCATCAATTGGAAACCAATCAAAGAGAGTCTCGCGCAAATCGCTTCGATCCTCTTCTCGCGCTCTTCGGTGTCACGCGTTGTGGTTTGGGATCCAAACAACGGACGTCTGGCTCTCGAGATTCGTTCTCCCAGTGATGAGCGTCGCGTTCAAGAGGTGTTGGAAAGCGCGCGAAAAGTGTTTATATAATGAAAAAATACGGAATTTTATTCGTTTTGAATTGAATGCAAAAATAAAGACTTAAAATATGTGTAAATAATTGTTGTTTCAATGATTGGACCGAAAATACGAAAAATAAAATCAATTAATAATTAATTGTAGAAATCATTAATAAATGCTTAAATACTGTCATAAAAGGCACAAAACGGTGAGTCTCGAGCGCGAAGAGAGTCATTAAATAGAAGACTTGGAGAACGAGACGCGAAGATGAGACGATTCGGAGAGTCTTTCGAAGGAAAGCATTAAAAGTATTAATAGTATTAGTTATTAGTATTACTGGTAGTTATGCATTTTGATGAGCGCTTGAATGCTGTCATCCACTGATTGTAACTGAATTAAAGCCATTTTGCGGTCTTTCGGGAAGAATTTGAATCCATTGACAACACATTGAGTCTCTCTTTGAAACGCCATTCGAATGTCTTCCTCTTGAATCGAAGCGGGAATATTAGACAAGTGGAGAGTCGAAGAGGGAGGATAAATGTTGGCGTAGTTCTTGGATCCGGGTTTCTTGAAGCGGTGAAGCGTTGACTGAGAAAAGTCTTTCGTTAATCCCGCGTCCTTTCAT
The DNA here is from genome assembly GCA_034695785.1 of Galumna obvia. Lineage (NCBI taxonomy): Eukaryota > Metazoa > Arthropoda > Arachnida > Sarcoptiformes > Galumnidae > Galumna > Galumna obvia. The sequence continues at coordinate 22,240 of JAQFZM010000605.1, forward strand.
TCACAAAAAGCAAAAATAGTAAATAGTGTTGAAGCGATTGTTGCTCACGTGTTGACCCTCTTTCGGCATTTGAACCAATTGGTGTTTCGAAGGCGTCACTCGAATCACGCGACCGAAGAGTCGGATCTTGTCGAGATATTGTTGTGCGAGATGTGCCTGAGAGGGTTCTGCCATCTGAATGAGCGCGTTGTCCTTCTTATTGAAGAGAATCTTCACGCGAATCACATCTCCATAGACTCCGAAGAGCGTGAAGAGAGAGTCCGTTGTTGTGGTCTTTGAGAGAGAGAGAGCGCGAGAGAGAGAAGAGAGTTATTGTTATTCAGAGAAAATCACGTGAATTACGCTTTCGTTGAGATTTGAGACCAAAAGAACGCTCGAATTCAATTGTTGGCTTTGAGAAGGATTTCCAGTCAATCCGTTTCCTAATCCTAATCCTAATCCCAATTGTTGTAATCCTTGAGCGCTCTGAAGAGCATTCAGCGCGTGCAATGGATTCAAAGCCCTGTGAAGAGCACTCGCGCCGCCAACAAAGGGAAAGCCAATGGGCTGTTGCATGAGAGCGAGCGTCGGGTCCAAGTCTTGAGTGTAGTCTCGCGACTTCTCGTTATTGTATTTCACGTTCAGAGAAATAAGTTTTGAGAATTCGATTCTCAAGACATTAGACGAATGGAAAAGGCATTGACCCTCGAGAAGGCCTTTCGCCTGACTCGCCTCTCGCGCTGAGTCAAACTGAATCAAAGCCTGGAACGCGCCGTTCTTCGTGAAAGTCACGATTTTCGCCACTTTTCCCGCGCGAGAGAACACTGAATGCAGAATCTCGAGACTCGTGGGATAAATCGCGTTCTCCACAACAATGCGGAGGACAGGAGTCGGTTCTCGCGATGTTTGTCCGTTGGTCTCGAGATGTTCGCTCTGAGAGTTGTTTTGGTTGAGCGCGTGATTAGTCTTCAATTCCTTATGGTTTGAGAGTTGACAAAACACGTGACGCCCTCTGATGGTGGGCTGAGGAGGTATTCCTGCGGCCGTCGTTTGTAACCAATAGTTAACCATTTGTTGCGCGGAATGCGAGTCCGAGAACTCAATGAATGCTTGACTCTTGCCTTAAGCGCGAGACATTGGTTACAATTTTGGATACATTTGTATCGATTGAATACCTCTAAGAACGAGACAATTAGTGACGCGACCGAAACCGGCGGACAAAGCGATGAGATCTGCTTCTTGAGTGTCGGCGGGAATGTTGCGGATGTGGACCACACGTGAGAGTCGCGTATCATTGGTTGGAGTTCTTTGTTGTGGATTTGAATCGAATTTAAGTTTTTTCGTGATTTCGTTATTGTTTTCCACTCCTATTGTGTTGTCGTTTGCGTCTAAAGTATTGGTTTCTCCGTTTTGATGGACTGTCGCTGTCGTCGAGTTGTCGCCAACTGTCGTCTCCATTGAAAGGATGTCGTCCTGAGTTCTCTTCAGTTTTGAAAATTCGGCCAAAAGTGTCGGCAAAAGATAAGTAAAAGAAAAGCAGAAAAAGAAAAGTTTAGACAAAGAGAGGAACAGAACAAAGAAAGAACCAAAAGGTGTGTCCAATCAGTGAACAGCCCAAGTCATGTGACTCAAAGGCAATGGCCAACACTCGTGCACTCACTTTAGTCATCGTTGAAAGACAGCAGAAGAAGTGGACGTAAAGAGAGTTGAGGACATAAAAACAGACAATTATTCGCCACAAAAACCACTAAACGGTTGGCGTTTCGGAAACACTCACCACTTGATTAGCGCATGCGCTGACACTATCAACAAATGACGACCGGAGACGACCAGAGACGACACCCGACTATTGGACGCCACCTGTCGTCCCATTCATACTAAATACCAAAACATCCAAATCTGACCAAATCTGACCCCCACTCACACTGTGGTCGGGCGGCGCCCCCAAACACCACTTCTAAGATGGCGTCCGAATGGGTTGAAATCGTTGAACCGCGAACTCGCGTTCGTCTCTTCGCCAATCTGTGCACGTGAGTCACGAGTGACAAAACTCTCACCTCTTGTCAACACTTTTCTCTTCTTCAGAGGTGAGTGTCGTTGGGATGAACCGCGAGGTGTAGTCATATCGCGAGCCACGAATCCACGTCTCACCCAATGGTGGGAACTATACGTAAGTGACGTCTTCTGTCGTCTTGTGTCGTGTTGTCAAGTGTTTTGTCCCACTTTTAGGACAACAATTCGCAGCGATTTTACTATTATTGCGCCAAAGATTCAAAGACTGTTTGGCGACGTCCGACGTCTCCCAACGCTGTTGTCGTCCCTTTGGCTAAACTTCAGATTCTCAAACAAAACACCACTTCTGGAAGTGGAGGACAACCGTCGCCGCCAGCCGTCTGTCGGACGTCAAGTGTCGCCACTCAGACTGAGCCCGAGCTCTGTTCTCGAGCCACTCAGACTCAAGAGAATGAAAACTTGTGCCAAAACTCTATGAATTCATTCCGAAATCCGAGTCTAAAGTAAAAGCTTTTTCTCTTTAGTTTAAACTCTAATCCATTGTTTCAGACATTATCTCATATCTGAAGCGCGTCTGACGCACGCCATGAGAGCTCGAGATCTGGACTTAGAATACGATTCAAATGAAGACTTTGAAGACGTCTTAGACTCGAGTGATCTCTCGTGTGATGCGGACGACGAATACGACTGCGATTTGAGTGAAGACGACGACGACTCTGAAGATGACGTCGACTGTCGTCTCAATGAAGAAGAAGAAGACGACAGAAGACGTCCCGAAGACGTCACAACACGAGAAGCCAAGAAAATCAACTCTTTGTTGACAGAAGTGACACAAAGTGGGAATTCACGCGAAACGCCCACAAAAAGTCATTCTTTGAGTCAAATCTCGGTTTCGGTGGACAACACGAGACAACAGTTGGAGAGCGTTTGCAGTCCTCGCGAGACTCGGCCTCAAACTCCGCCCACTTTAGGAGTGAATAAAAGTCTTTCGATTGCGAAACCATTGAATGAATTATCGATTGAATCGTTTGCGAAAGAGAATATCGAAAGACATCGAAAAAGAGGGCTTTTTATTGGGAAAAAAGTTTCTTTGAGACAAATGCTTGAATGGAGTCGAAAGTCTATTAGAAAACCAATGATTTCTTCAATTTCTGATCAAAAACTCAGAAATGAGTCGAAAATTATGTTTAAATTCGTCCAAAAGTTTATGAGAGATCTCTCTTTGGATTCAATCACTCAAAACGAACGACAACTGACGACAGCCGACGACACAGACGTCGCGCTCTATCTCTTAACCACTGCTTCTCAACAACCGATTCTTAGAGACGAACTTTTGGTGCAAATCGCGAGACAAACCACAAACAATCCGTCAAAAGACTCGGAACTGCGCGGTCTTCGTCTGATGTGCGCGTGTTTCTGGTATTTCCCGCCGTCGGCTAAACTCGCGCCACATTTAGAAGCCTTTGTTTCTCAACATTCAAATGCTTTCGCTTTTGTTGTGAAACGAAAGTTTGAACAACAGTTGAGACGTCAGTTGTCGTCTCATGTCGTTTACGTGAGAAAACCTCACGACAAACAAGAAGTGGAGCGCGTTCTCAACGCAGTCAACGCCAATCACGTGGGAGTGTTTGGAGAAGCGCTCGAGAGTGGTCTCATCTCTGGCCGACGCATCGCCTGGTAAGTGACGACAAGTGACGACACGTGACAACAGCTGACGTCTCTCTTTAGGCCAGTCGTCGTCTTAACGGAAGCCTTACTTCGAGACTGCGATGCAGAGCGTGAGGGAGTGTTTCGATGTGTCGGAGATTTGGACGAAGTCGCGAGACTTAAGCTCTTCATCGACACATCGCTCGCGATCGAGCCTTTGCCTCCGTTTGACGTTCACGTGATGGCCAGTGCTCTGAAACTCTACTTTCGCGAACTGAGAGACCCTTTGATTCACGCGACTCTCTATTCAAAGGCAACCGAAGCCTCCAATGACTGGTCTCGAGCGCACTCATTGTTGTCTCGCATTTCTGGCACTCATTTGCCAACTCTGGCATATCTCGTGCGTTTCCTCCAAGTCTTGTCAGCTCCAGAGCACGTGATTCGCACCCGAATGGATGACTCGAATCTCGCGATGGTTTTCGCGCCAAACCTTTTGAGACCTTTCGAGAGCGCGGACTCGAGTCTCGCGGCTCTCTTTGAGAGAACGAGAGCTGAGATGTCTTTCGTTAGGCTTTTAATCACTCGAATGGACACAAGTTTTATTGCGGGACAACTCTAGACGACAGACGACGACGTGAGACGACACGAGACGTCAAAAGACGACAAAAACTAGTCTTTATTATTAAATATTAAACGAATGCTTTCTATAACGAGATCCGACTCTATTGTTGAGAGTCCGGCCAACAATAGAAAGTGTTTCAGAGAAAACAAAACCTTTTCTAAACACGTGACACTTCCACACCGTTTGGCGCGCGTCCACAGCGGCACTCGAGACGCGTGACTACAGATATTGTTGTGAAGGGTTTGAACTTTTCTCGTGATTCTGAAGAGAAGCTGATCTTCGCGCGTGACTCGAGTTCTCAATTCGAAAGGAATTCCTTTCTTTGAATTCCAAAGACATTTGAATCGCGAGACGAGAGGATTGTTGTCGAGAGAGCGCGAGTAAGGACTCAGAATGAGAGCAATGAAAGGCTTTCCGTTCTCCTCGTGAAACAACTCTTGAAAGTATTGTTGAGTTTCGATGTCTCGAATCGAAGGATTCGGAGCGAAAGTCGGGTGAGAATGGTACCAGCCTCACGTGACCAGAGAGGGAGAGTTATATAATAGAGAGAGAGAGCGAGACTCACCCACTATTGACAGGCCTTTCCTTTCGATACTCTCTTTGGCTCTCATTTGACTCAACGGATCCATATCGCACTCGAGGTCTGAGTCTCGCGTCGAAAGACATGGTTCCGCCACTAAAACGCTTAACTCGCGTCTCGAGAAAAGTCCTCCCAAAAGGCCTATGACTTCAGTTCGCAAACAATGAGAGTGAATGTCAACAATGATTAGCGCCTCGAGAGAGAGACGAACAGCAAAAGGCGCCTAAAATTCAAACAAAAGTCAATCAGAGTTTCATTCGAGTCTCGAGACTTCGCTTTCGGAGGAAAACACTTCCGGAGAAACCAACTTAAAGGGGTTTGTCCTCACGAGACGACCAGAAGAGACGACAGAAGACGTCTTCTCCACAAAACGACGACTTCTGACACTTCCTTCGTTGATCGCGCTGTGAGTCTCCAAAAACTTCTGAACGCGAGAGAAAGCCGTGACATTGCCTTCACGTGACAGAGAGAGAGAGAGTGTTAGAGAGAGAGCGAGAGAGACACTGACCCAAGTGTTTGTGCGAGACTCGTCTCAAAACCTCGTGATATCCGAACCGTTTTGGCTTTTGTTGATTCCAAAGCGCGAGGAATTCATTTCTGATCGCGAGATACGACTTCTCTGTCTTTCCTTTGGTTCGCGAGTCGAAGAATTCGGGCAATTGTTGCGTCTCGTAATCGGAAATTGCGTTCAAATGAACTCTAATTTGTTTTTCCGACGAAATCTTCAAAACGAAACTCTTCTCTATTGTTGTCTCGCAATCGGATTCGATTCCTGAATCTCCGCTTCCGTTCGCTTTGAAAGACATTTAGAGTTGTTTTGAACGCAAACTCTCGAGACTATACTTTGGCGGTGAAAAGCATTCTCTCATTGGTTTAGAGTTTTGGCGCTAAATTTGAATCTTTGTTTATTTGAATGAAATTATTCTTTAATTTAATTTAATTTCAATTAAATATTAATTTTGAGAAAAAAATCGTTAAAAACTTAAAAATGATTTAATTTATTGATTATTTGACAAAAGGATTGTCTCGAGGATTGACTTTTGATGAGAAAAGAAGTAAAAAGTCTTAAAAATTAAATGAAAACTCTTTTAATGTTTTCTTTAATAATAAATAATTTAAAAACAATTAATTTATTAAAAATTAAAAAACAAAACAAATATTTTCAATAAAAATCGAGTTTTAATTGAATGAAAAGTTTAGAAAAGTTTTCATTTATTTTATTTAAAAACTCTAAAACTTTAAAAAAAACTATTTTTTAATATAAAACACAAGACTTTAGGCTTTCGTTAGAAAACTTATGTTTAAAACACTTTAAAACTAAATTAGTTAAGACTGTCGTCTCATGTCGTCAGCGGTCGTCCCTTAAGAACTCATATTTCCCTAAAATGAGACATAAATTATCTCTTATTTGATAATAGATTTTCATTTGACTATTAATTGTTAAGTCTTTGGTTTTTG
>JAQFZM010000606.1:0-28536 GCA_034695785.1 Galumna obvia
ATTTGTATTATACATTGTATAATACTGTATAATACAGAATTGTATTATACACATTTTGTATGCGACCCATCCCTAGTTATATTAGATATTATCTTGGCATTTAAATCATCTTTAAGTTTTAGGCAATTTTAATAATACATAATTTAATTGTTTATTCATAAGAAAAGCACAGATTCTTGATGTGAAACTAACAGATTTCAGTCGTGAGTAGCGATTCGTTTTCATTTTGTGCTTCAATTATAAGAACTTATTATTTAATTTAGTCTCAGAAAAGAATTAAAGAAATTCAACTCTTTTCAGATACTTTGAGATTTGTTTCAACTAATTATTAGTTAACATTGATTTTAGCGGTAAATTAATCGATACCAGTATTTAAGTCTTTTCTTTCTAAATATTAGCCCCAAATTGTGTCGAAATTAAAAGAAATGACAAAAACTTGCAGTAAATGAGAAGTCATTGAAAGTGTTGTGAAAAACAGTTGAGTAATAATAATAAGAAATAATAAGTAAATCAATAATATTTTTGGCCATAAAATAAAAGGAAAATTTTAGAGAAGAATTGTGTTCAAGTAATTGGTGTTTGGGGTATAGTATGTGATCAGAAACTCTCATTTCTTTTTAATAACACTATTTATAGATTAAACAATAACTTTTGAGTCAATAAAATATAACCTTTAAATCCAAAAAATATTAATCTTTTTTTCAAACTTACAATCAATAGAAGAGTTTTTCTTTTAAATTGAAATTTTGTTTTTATCAATTGAACGGAAAACAAATATTTTGACAAAAGAAAAGCAATTCATTTAAAAATTGAATTTCAACATTGCTTTAGAGTACCTTGATTATAATTAAAAAGTTCATAAAATATATTTTAAAATTGATGTTTAAATTCAATGACAAAATCATTGATAAATTCAATAAACATAAGAATAAACTTATAATAGATTTTCTTTCGAATATAATTTAAATATTTTAGAGTTTTTATCAAAAAGAAAATACATTTTTCTCTAAAATAAAAGTAAAGTTAAAAATCCTGACATAAATATAAATCGGTTTCTTTTTTTAGCCAAAACTTCAACAAAATATCGTTGGTTAGAATACTATCAGAGTTTAGTTAAGTTGGTTTTGACTTCATATAAACCAAAGGTTTATTTGAAAAGAAAAATTGGTTTCGAGTTCACACTTTCTGTTATTTTTATAGATAATCGTTTTGGACTTCATGTCAATTATCTAATCCATGAAATTAGATTTTCCATTGAATTTGAAGAAAGCGTTGAATTAGAAAAATCTTATTTGAATTATAACTCAAACCAAATAATTGCTTTATTTTTTACTTAAGTTTATATTAATTATAGTAATTACTAATCCCAGAGTTTTAATTCATGTGAGTATTCGCTCAAATATATTGCAATTAATCAAATTTTGTCTCTACTTTGAGTACCAAAAGAAAAGTATAGTTATTATTTTGAGTCAATATAATTATGAAATCTTCAATATTTCAATGTGAACATGTTCATTTTTAATTATTTATAAAAATTGTTTTATCTTTGATAATATCAAAACATTTTGATTTGGAAATAAAATTGATATTAAGTGTAATAATAAGAAAAACCACAAATAATATTACCTAAACTTTAATATAAAAGTTTAATGACTTTAATACCACTCAAAGTATTTAAAAAATAGATTTGATTTCGTAAATTGACTGAAGTTTTGCTCAATATTCAGACCTCAAATTTATATTCATTTTAAATATTCAAATAATATATTGATTTTGAAATATATGATGATATGAGACACCAATAATAGTAATTTAAAAGTAAAATAAGGAATAATATATGTGTAATACCTGTAATAATCCGTATTTGATTTCAAAGTCTAGAAAAGTGTATTCTTTGACCCGAGACGGAAGGTTTTGTGGCAATCGGTCGTCGAGAGTACCCAAAATGTTGGCCAAACTGGCCAGAACTGGTTCTGTGGCGAAGGCCAGAGTGTCACTCGACTCTTCCACCGAATGTAAAAGTGTTAACATTTTTGGATGTCTGAATCGGTCTAATTGTCTGACACTAAATCTTAGTATCTCTGCAATGGTTTCTTTGCGCTTCGGTTTATGTAATTTTTCTGCAACTCTTTTATCAAAGAAGAAAACTGAGGCCTCCTATCATTGGAAATGAATACACATTTGGTTAACAAACATATTAGAATATAAAAGAATGAATTCATTTAAAATTGATAGTTCACTACTTTTAGTCAAGTGCTCACCTTTTTATCAGATTTACGAATGGCATCAAATATTTTCCAGGCCAATTCAGGTCCAGCACTCGCCACTTGTTTTCCTATTTCAAAGTATTGAGAGATAGGATTCAATTCTAAAGGACTGGAATACGATCCCGAGTGAGCAGTTGAGCCCTTTAACTTTGAAAACATATTTATTGTATTTATCTCAAAGTTATCCTCTCTTTAATTCTTTTTGATATTAATTAGTAGCGATTCATTTCGAATCACTTCATTCATAGCATCCATAATAATGAGAAGAGCGCACAGATCTGTACTGTCTGTACAGGTCTTAACATTTATTTTGACAGAAAGTTAGTCAAAGCTTCTAATCGGAGGCAAAAACAGAGTTTGTGTTCGAATGAGTAAACTGGAGGCAAATCTGACCAAAAACTAAATTATATGAAATACACAAAAATGGCTTAAAGTTAATTCAAAGCGAAGAGTAATAGTTTGATGGGAATCCGTTCAATCATTAAGTCGAAGGACGAGTTCCTAAACCCGAGGCAATCATCAAATTGTCGTTTCAATGATTCAGGTGTTCGTCAGTTACCAGAACTGCCTCACATTAAGAGTAACAAACTTATGCTAAAGTGAAACATCACTGACGGGCACAGACGGCACGCAATACATTCATAGATAATATTATTCTCTTATTTCTAAATCAGTGAATAAATATATATTTAGTCAATGAATTTACTTCAAATCATTTGGACTTCACTTTCATAAAACAAATCTAATTATTTTAGAAATTAATTCAACAAAAAATTAATTTTGAAATTTCACCGAATTCTTAGAGTTTACACAATTTATTGCATTCAGTAAACGATTATTAGTTTCTTATATTATATACAGTTTAAAAGTGACTCAAAATTTTGGCAAAAGTGGACACAAATAATAAACTCTTAATACTTTTCAATAACGAAATAAAACTCAAGTTTGAAAGTAAACCCGATTATGAAGACTCAGATTTTTCAAATAAATAACTGGAGTATAATATTTAGAAAGTTAGTCAGCATTTATTCTTTTGACGATATGACCATTACTTGATTTTATAAAGTGTTGGAAAATATTTACTCTTCACTAATGGATGGAATTGAAGTTATATTAAAATAAAAGAATGTTTGAAATCGCAAACAATTTGATGATTCATTCGCTTCTGAATTATAATATATTCACAAATTAGTGTCAATAACTTCTTAAATGACGGATACCTTTGAAATAGTGATCACTTTTTAATATAAATTATGATTAAATTAATAGTGACAGGACTTCAAACTATAGACACACACCTGACTGATTCACCAGCGGCTGACTGAAGCGCTCTAACACTATGTATGTCTCTTTAAAACAAAATCTTCGGGAACTGCTTGTGCTCAGTAGTGGTGAGTGCCGTTACTCTGTGCTATACAGCGCTTTTAGCTTTACTGTCGTATTGAATATGTATTGTATGTATTTGTGTGTCACTTAAATGTTGATATTATACACAAAAGTGTCAGTCGATGTCCTTTGCATCACTTCTAAGTTAAGGTATGCCTCTATGTTAATGGGTTTTCCACTTTTATATCCTATTAGAGTCTCACAACTCTCTCAACAATACATTATCACTAAGAAATCACTGAAACTTGTCTTCATTTAGTAAATCAACAGATGACTCAAAAACTCTTTCAAATCTCTTTCTTTCACTAATTTTTCAAAAGAATTTGAAAAAACAAAACAAATTAAAGCGACAAATCGACAAAAGGACACATTTTATTCACAAAAGTAGTCGCAAAAAGTGGTCAAATTCTCAATTAATTTATTAGAAGTTGTAATCATATGAATCAATTGAATCAATTCATTAGTGATACGGCTTTTAAAGAGACAAACAGTTCTTAAATTTATTCGATTCCCCAAAAAATTGTTTAGAATATGAATTGAATTTTTGAATTAATGATTGCTATAAGTTATCGATCACTTAAATTATGTATTCATTCAATTGATTACATCCATTCTTTGGAAATAATTAAAAATTTATGTCAGATATGTATTGGTTAAGAAAATGTGGGCATATCTTATACTTTTGTTGATCAAAACTATAAATGTCTTTCATTTTTCTATTATTTAAATTATAAATTCAATTTGGATAAAATCACCTTTTTGTCACCGTTTGAATTTTGACTCTTAAATACTATTACCAAGCTTGTTTAAAAATAAACCCTTTAATAATCATTTATAAGTAAAATATTTCACCTTTCCTATACGTTTTATCATGTTCAATACTCTATTATAGAGAAAAAGTACTGACCGATGACTATTAATTATGTCTTTAAAAATATACACAAATTAATTTAGTAAAGTTTACTAGATTCTAATATTTTCAACATTTTTTCTGGGTATAGTTTTTACTAGTTTATATTATCAAGCAATTATATTTCAAAAAATGCTAAATTATAAACAAAGTATTGGAGGACATCATTATATAAATTCAGTTAAGTCTTGATAAATTCTGAATGGATAAATAGATTTTCAAGCGGCTTTGGTTTAAATAATCTAGGTTTATTGGATATTATAAGAAAATAAAACAAAGAAAATTGTATTCAAAAAATTTGACAAAATTGTTTTTATCTATTATACTTGGTCAAATTTATTATTTCAAATTAATTTAATTATTAATATTTGATAGCAATAAATTTTATGGTATAATATATATAACTTATATAATATAAGTTTAATTTTCTGCTAAATTTGTCAAAACTGTCCTTTGAATAAACAAAACTATAAAAGTGATGAAAATTGATTTAATTCTATAGTTTTTGGAGAATTTTTGTAGATCTGAAGCAAAGATTTAAGAAAATGATTTCATTGATTATTTTATTGAATTCATTAGTAATTAAAGCAAAAGTTTATTCAGAATAAAATTATATTCAAAATAATTATGAATTTGAATATTGAGTGAAAGTAAACGATTAATTGGCTCCAAATAAATGAACTCTAATATTATATTTGAGTCTAAATCAAATAAAAATTTGTCGTTCAATATATTAGACCCTAAATTAATAGAATAGCTGACAAAAGTAGCAAAACAATCATGATAATCCTATAATTTATCTTTAGATATGAAAGCTTTTAAACAAACATCGAGGAAAATGGCTCGAAGGGGCTTATATTGAGCAGAGAAAGAGGTATTTTTGAGAGAAATCAGTCGCTATAATAACTTCAACAAACATTTTATATAAAAACAGAATACGATTGAATGCATTGCTTTGCAGTAAAGTATGATTTGAGGCTAAAATTAATGATAATATTTGTTGCGTCAAATAATTCAATGGAAAAATCAAAAGTTTGAAAATATAATCACAAATTCAGTCAAAAAAAAGTAACAAAAATTAGAATTTATTTTTTTTCAATGACTTATAGAAATCAATGAATCGGATTAAAAACAAATTGAGTTTTTTTTGGTCAAAAGAAATAATGATGGCTTTCATTCATTAGATTCCTTATATGATCCAAAAGTGAAGCACATGACGAGAAAAGACAGCACTCAGGACGTGCTTATTGTGATAGAAGAGCAATAAATGATTGCCAATACAAAGCATTCAAAGAAAAAACAATTCCAGAAATGTCTATAAAAGCGAAGGTAAAGAAAAGAGAACTTCACTGAAAGACCAAAAAATAATATGTTTTGAAATTCGGATCTCTTTAGAGAACACATAATATTAGTTCCTAAATATGAGCGACAAATTCTGAATTCTTGGTCTATTGCCTCAAATATTAATTTTATTTAATAATATCTTACTTTTGATAAATAATATATTTTTTATTTGTTTCTTAATTGAGATAAAGAATAAAAAGGAGAGAAGTATCAGTACTTTTGCACTGATATAACGAGTTATACATTTTTGTCGTAAAGAACTAAACTATAATTTGATTATTTTATTCAAATGATATGAATCTTAACTCATATATATGTTTCTTATATTTTATTTATTTATAAATACTATTAAACTATTAATTTATTTTACATAACAAGCGGTGGACTGACTGTTCTCTCAAGCAGTCCATCCATTTATTATTGGATTAATATATTAACGAAAAGTGGAATGGAATACATAAGTCTTCATATAATTGATTTGCGGCCGATGTTGAGTCTCTTCTAATTTTTAATGACTAGTGTTTTGAAGTGTTGTTATACTTTGCAATTAGTGATTGAAAAGTTGTAACCAATTCTAATGAAGACACGTCGAAGGGCTGCCCTCAGTTGAGGCTTCAAATCATAGCAAATCAGATCACATAACAATCGATAATAAGTTGATGTATGGCTACGAAACTAAAGATAAGCAAAACATTAAACAATCGCCACTTCATCTCTTTGAGCAAACAGTGACCCCTTCTTAACACTAAACTTTTCTCTAACCGTCTTCTCTAAATCACTTCCAGGAATTTATTCCCATTTTAAATAAAATAACATGGTTCAAATTTATCATTTTGGTTAAAGTTAAATTTAAGTTAGGTTAAGAATTAATTTTGACCAGCTTATATTTGTCAAGGAAATGATTCCAATTGTCTACACTTATATACATAATATTAAAATGTATCGATATATTTAGTCTGAGCTCAGATATTCTTTCAATAAGTGACAGAAAATTAAATAATATAATACTATATATTAATATACGTTTAATTATGTTTATATATTTATATTTATGAAACTATAAAATTATATATTAAAGTAAATGACATACCTTTTCATCGGAGAGTTTATGTAATTTACATAATATAAGAATCATTAGTGGAGTCCAGTTCTCGCGATGAGTTTCTGCTTCTAATGATAAATAATATTCGAGGGCTCCGTAACAGACACTATAATATATGAGAAAATAAATAAGAAAAACAAAATGTATACCAATATATCAATAGATAGAGAATTGTAGAGACACTCTCTATTAGAGACTATTAATAAACCAATAATAAGATAATAACCTCATTATCTTTTGCTCAACTGTTGGCCAACAGTCCTGACGGGTCTCATCTGAGTAGAGTCGGAACAGTATTCTTAGTGCACAGCAAAGACTTCTAACTTCTTGATTGAGGAGATTAGGTTTGGCGTTGCCGTGAAAGCCTGCCCTCCACAACACATTCCTTTGTTCGTGATTTTGATTAAATGTTTTTGCAAAGCGATGCGATTGTATCAGACATTGAGCCAAACGTATTAAGATATGTGAGGCCACCACTGAATACATTCCCTGTTCTTCTTCCTGTTGTTGTTCTGATTGGGAATTAGTCACACATTTATTCCATTCTTTGTTTTGTTTTAAACTTTTTAAGTCCATTTCATTTTGAATTTCTGCTAAAAGTTCTGCGTCTTCTTTACGACTCGTCGCCGGAAAAAAGATTATGTTATCAATTGTTTGGACTAACTCTAACTGAACGATACATTGAATCTTCAAATGACTAAACAGTTGCTTCACATTTGATTTGATGTCGTTTTCATCTTTTGGGTCATTTGCTTTGTTTGACTTTTTGGGAGAATAACTCATATCGTTTGGCTTCCACTCCAATAAATCTTTTGGAAGCGTTGACTCAAACATTTGAAGAATACATTCAGAGGTCTTAATCCAAGTGTTTTCTGTATATTTCATACCACAGGATATGACCAGATTTTCGAGACAATTAGTGCCCGAACGCGCCAACTGTTCATTTTGTTGTCGAACGCACCACAACAACTGTGAATAGACGTCACTCAACAGTAATGAACTCAAAGTATCGAAATATTGAGTGAAGACATCGACCACTGAATATAAGGCGTGATTACAAGTAGTGGTCATCCACTCAGACTTTTCGTTCTGTTGTTCGGGAAGTTTCATGTTATCAAATATTCTAAAAATGATTTGAAACAAATCCTGCCACCAGTGCTGTGCAAATGTCGAGCCGTGAGATTTGGTTATTTCAAACATCACAGTCAGAGCGCGTGTTCTCACATCCAGTTTACATGTGCTCACAATACACGACAATTCAAAAAGAATAGGAAACCAACCCCTGACCCAAACCCTATCTTTTTCAGAAGTAAGGTTTTTGGAGGACTGATCGTCCATACTATAGTCGCGAAACAATTGTGGCTGTTCTGCAACATATCGGGCACAGGTTCTTATAAGTCTAATGGCTTCCATACTGGTATCGGGAAAGTGTTGATTACACGCGAATTCAGACAAACATTTAACGGCGTCTTGAAATGAATCGATCAATGAATGGAAGCTCTGGTCATAAATGTTATTAATGATATTGGAAGTGGTCTGAAACGCCAAATCGATTATATATTCGTCATTATCTGAAGCTGCGATTCGAAACACACTAAAGATGTTTTTCCATCCGGACCTAACATTATTAGCTTGCATATTTACCATTTGGGCGATACATCGGACAACCATATCTCTTATTGCAATGGATCCGTTCCTTTTCATTATATGTTCAAAAGGTCTCAAAAAGTCTTTTTGAAAACGAAAGTTAGAGAACTCTCCCTTTTCTATGAATTTCATCGATAATTGTCTCAAAGAGTCGATCGCAAAGAAAGCAATTTCTTCGTTTGGATTACATCCGACTTTATTGAAGTGTTGGCCGAGAATTTCCCAAATGCGAGACCACTGCAAACGAATTCTTCCCATATTATAGTATGAGATCTCAACTATTTTTTGTAAACTAAACATTCGGGGCTGTGAGGGATGGCAGAGCTCTTCACTCGATACCTGACACAATGCTTTGACGAAATCAACGATAGCGTCTCCGTCCAAACGTATGGATCCGGTGAAGATACGATCGACGGCTACGACAACACTTTGTGATGACGTCTCACTGATAGAGTCGGGAATCTTTTGTTCCCTCTCTTTGTTTCTCGAAAGAGAGTCGACTGCAAACGAAGAAATTGATTCTAACTTAAGAGGAAAAACAAACGAATGACTGGCATTTGTTGGCGTTCCGTTTACTGTGTTTAGAAGTTGTGGTTTTATTCCAGTCCCAATAAGTTGTGCCAATTCTAATTGGGAAATACATCTCAAAATTTCAAGCCATGAATTACCCAAATAATTGCCGTCGGTGTGCGCCACTGTTATTAGAGTTTTTATGGTATCTATATTTTTGCTCTTCATTTCACTGGGAGTGGAGGTCGCCGTTAAGAGAGTAAAACGAGACAACGCCTGAACATAAGCGTCGCGTTCTGTTGTCATTCGAAAAATTGAGGCAATTCTTATCGCACATCGAATACCATTTAAACATAAATTTGCGATTTCAGAGTCATCACAATCTTGAAGTCCAACACTAAAAGCGGCCAAACAGGGGGTCCACGCAATTCTGAACATCGGACGGACGTGTTCCAGATGTTTGGCTGAAAAAAACTGAGACTCGACGTGAGACACGCTTTCCATCAGTGCCTTTGCTGTGGCCGCCATTTCTTCCATTTCCATATTATATAGAAGACGTCTGGTCTTTTCACTGCCCAATTCTCGCCCTAATTTTCTTCGGGCGATGTTATTGGTCTTCATTTTGATTTCACTGCCGGCGATCTCATCGTATATCTGTGATAAGTATTCTTCGGGCAAATCTTTGCTGTCATTAATTCCTCGATTCATTTTAATGTATTGATTTTTTGTCATTTTATTCTTGACTTGAGGGCTGTGAAGATCAGTGGTCAGCATAATTATAGAATAGGCCAACACATAAGCGGTGTCAGCGCTGGCGAAGAGTCCGTTATTGATATTAGTCTCACAATAACGCGACGCAAACTTTTCCATAAGTCTATCGATTTTCTGGGCCTCTCCGGGAAGACGAAAACCTTCGAGGAATGCTCTCAAAGCAGAAACGATATCTTTTCCCGAAAAGTTCATTTGATCGACATATTCGTACATCACTTCTCTGTTGAATTTGTCGATATCTCCTAAGAATTCTCCGATTTGTGTCTTATCCAGTCTATCATTGGTGTGGAAAAAATGTGCGACACTCGAAGCACTGGTTCCAACAATGTTGTGCTCTTGTAAATATGCCAAACCTTTCAATGGTCTTAAATTGAACAGATCTACTCCATGTTCTATAATATCTTTTTGATGTCTAACTTCTTCATATTGTTCAGGATTTTCAAGTTCGAGGTTTGCCCGCGAAGACATTGATTGAGTTCTGGCCAAAGAAGAGTCATTTAATTCTTCCGTTCCGTTAATGTCTTTCTTTTCTGTTCCCAAATTTACTAATTGGTTGGGATTAATGTAAAGATCGTTACTCCACTCAACCATACATTTCAAAATTGATACCAAACATTCTAAGCCTTTAATTCTGAGACTTCTTTCTTGAGCGCTAGTCATAAGTCCGGCGTCCAACAACTGTCCCTTTCCCTGAGCTATTTTAGATAAATCTGTTACAAGTCTTCTGAAAATATTTTCTGACGACAGATCACAATCATAATTGACATAAATATCAACAACACTCTGGGCGTCGGCACATATTCTGGTCAACGCCTGAATAACCATCCATTTGTGTTCGAAAGAACTGGTGATTGTCTCCAAAATATTGAGAAAAATTTCTTTAAAGAAAACTTCGATTTGCATTTTTAGATGTATTTTAAACTTCTGGAGAAGTGCTAAGAATATGGCTAAAGACAACTCAAACACTTCGGCTACATTTGAGACTCCATTTTTGGAGAGCGCAACGCATAAGTATTGTTTAATCGCAACGGCAAACATATCACTCGATTGAAACACTGGACCAGAGTTTTGAAGAATTGATAAAATCAATTGTAATGAAAGGATTTTAGAGCGAAGTTCATGTGATTTGGGATCCGGATATCCATCAGGAAGTGGTTTCATACTTAGT
Organism: Galumna obvia; assembly: GCA_034695785.1. Lineage (NCBI taxonomy): Eukaryota > Metazoa > Arthropoda > Arachnida > Sarcoptiformes > Galumnidae > Galumna > Galumna obvia. Next base: position 11,106 of record JAQFZM010000606.1, read on the forward strand.
TTGCAAAGCGATCGAAATACAAGAAAAGCGTCCTTTTGGAGGACATGAGTGAAACTCAAATGAATTGTGTCAATCGCTGAAGAATCGCTCGTTTCTAAACTTTCAGAGGAAGGAATTCGATTCCCCATTAAAGAAGACTCTGTCGTTGAAACAACTCTTTCTATCATTTCATTGACAACACTTTCAACGATTGAATCAACTGAAGTGATGTCATCATTGCTTCCATTTTTTATATTATCATCATTTGTTTGTTTCTCTGAATTTTCATTTAAATGATTACCATTTAGTTCTCCGTTGGCAACAGTTTTGTCTTCTTCTTGTGCTTCCATTCGAGAGAAGATAACGTTAAGCATTTGTGTTAGAGTGGCCTTCGCTGTCGTCTGATTTATCAAATTCTTTGATCCTAAGTAGATGTTATAACAGGTCCGGACCGCCAACAACACACTTCCCTCGTGAACCTGACACGACTGTGAGGTCACTGTTGTCAACAAAGCCTTAATAATCTGGAGTTGAACGCCATCGTCGGTATTGGGTCCGTGAAAACATCCACATATAGTTTCAACGATAGAATCGATTAAAAGTTTTTCGGTATTTTTGGGGTCAACTCTATTGCCGGTCAAATGTCCGTAAGCTATGAGTTTCTGAATGCAGTCGAGAGCCGTCACTACTATTTTAGGTGACTTTGACTGACACGACAACTCAAACGGTAGGAAATACTTCTCGGCGTCGACTGACACTACGCTCTCATGTTTTGGTTGTGGAAGTGCTGACGACACTGAACACACTTCACCCGATTCAGACTCATGAGTCACTTCTTGAGTCTCGCCTTTAATGTTCTCTGAATTTAAGACAATTAAAATTAATTAAAAGTATTTTAAGAGATTTAAACTGATTTTAAGGGATGTAAAGGGATTACAAACCGAGTGCTGTTTCACAGGCTTTCCTCACTTGACTGTTGTACGACTTCTTAACCTCTTTTTCATTTAAAATCTTCTGAAGAGCTCTCGTTATAAACATTTCTTTACAATTATTAATATCAATACTTTTTATATGATTTTGTGAACTATTAATCATTATTGCAATTAATGTCCATATTTTTAGTTAACTTTCAATTAATAGCACTAAAAATGTTATTAATTATTCAGTTAATGCAAAGTTATATAAAATTTTATTAAAATAACACTCAAATCACAGAATAAATGTATTAATTAATTAATAAATAAATAAACATAAAGTTAAGAAACCGACAGATTTTTTACAAAATTAATTTTCTCACACTTTGTATGCAATGATATGACATAAACACTAGAAATAAGACACGATTTGATGACAACACAACAAACATTTTTTCGTCAGAGACTCAGAAAAACCAGTTTTTCATACTTTTGTTTTATCCGATTTTCATTAATTTCATTCATTTAATTAATGAAATCATAAATTCTTTAATTAATAAGAAAATTGATTTATTTGTATGACTTTTATTAACTTAAAAACATTAAAAATTAATTAAATAAAACAAAACTTTTATTAAAGCCGAGTCTCTATCCTTTGGGTTATTTTTTATGAAGGAAAGGAGTGACACCTTTTGCTTAATTATCAGTATTTTAATTTACCCCACTTTTCTTATTATTACAAATGGGATTAAAATAATAATTATAATTATTAATTAATTATTAAGAATTAAAGATTTGATTTGAGAATAAAATTAAATTCAAAATTAATAATAAAATAAATAAAATTCAATTCAAATAAATGCAAACTAAAATAAAGGGCTATAAAACTAAGCCTTATTGTCCCGATTTTTAATTTTTTTTTATAAAAGCCGCCAAAAATAAGAAAATAGGCTTTTTTTCCTGATTTAAAAAATTTGCTATAATTTTAGACTTTTTTTTGTCAATTTTTAGGATATTTTAATAAAATTTTAAGTAAATTCAAAAGATTTACATAAAATTAACGATTTAATGACAAAAAGTAAAAACTTTTATTCCTCTCATAGTTATATTAAGTGTAATCTAGTTCTTTCAGTAATGATTTTTGGTCCAAAAATTAGTAGAACTGTAACTGTTTAAAAATACAACAATTTACTAATGAAAATAACATAATTCAAATTATAAAGTTAAATGACACTTTTCCAGTTTATATGCCCTAAAATATATTATTAGGTTTAGAGTTGGGTTTGGGTTATATTTAGAGTATGGTTTGAGTTAAGTTTTGAAGTAAGTTTTAAAAATGATCTATATAATATTTTATTTGGAATATAACCCAAACCTAATAAATCATCAAATAATATCACTTGTGTTTACCTATAAATAATTTATGTACTTGTTAAGACCTTGTTTTGATATTGTTTATGACTTGATTATATTTAAACTAGGTGGTCACAATAGCTCAAAGTTTTAAACATTGATTTTGTTAAAAATTAGGCCTCAAATTAGTATTGGGTTTATTCAATAGAGGGCAACACTTTAGTTGAAGGACTGTCCACTGACTTTGTGTTTGTTTTTGTATTGATTAGAAAATATGGCAAATATTTGTCCCAAAAGATTGGTCTCTATTTTGCAAACAAATCGGACTCTTTTTCAGAGAGAGATCCGCTCCAATCAATGTCGTAGAGGTCACGGATAGTAAGTAAACAACAATTTAACAATTGATTAACAGCTCATTGTTTTAAGTGCGGGTTATCGGGAGTGGAATTATGAGCCCAACCGACCATATATTCAACGTTTAATGCACTTTAATGGGGGTCTTATGTGGTGTTACATCTTCTGGTCGTTTAGACACAATTGGAGAGAACTGGTCGGTATGTCTCAAATATTATAGTTTAGTTGATGTTATGGTCATTACTCTTAAGGTGAATACATTTGGCCAAATCGCGACCTCTGGTCTGACCAACACTTAGGTATTCCTTCCGACGACGAAGACTGAACTCTAATTGTTTTATTTGAAACCAAATTATAAATAGTTTTTAGTAATTAATTGAATTAAATGATTGAATTTGGATTTTATTCAATTCAGAGTCCATTAAAAGTTTAGTCAAACAAAAGCAAACATTACTTCACTTTAAATAATATTTACGACAAATAATAATATTATATAATAATAAAGTTATAGAGATTTCAAACAAATATCCAAAACCCAAATCACAATCAAAATACAATTCATTGATTCAGTCAATACTATTGAACTTTTTTCGACTCTTTCTTAGTCTTAGTCGAAGTCTTTTCACTTTTGGTGTCCGTATTATCTTTAGAGTGATTGGAGTCATTAGAGGAGTCATTTGAGGAGTCAGTCGAGGGGTGATCCTCATAACTGTCATAAAAGTATTAATAATACATTCATTCACTCATTTTTAAAAAACATTTTGAAAAATACTGACCGGAAGAGAGCTTTAATGTCACCTCTGATGAGAGCGAGAGCTAATGGAAAACTTATACAAAATGGAACCAAATAGAGAAGAGCTGGTTGTGCATGCTTAAAATAGGCCAACACTACTATTGTTAAAACTAATCCCAATATATATGCAATAAAACTGGCGATGAAGTAAACGTTATTCTTTCGCTTAAGACTAAACAAAACAATGGATTAAAACAAGTTTTAACTAAAATTAATTCCAAACCTGACATCAAAACGTAATAAAAGAGCGATAAAAATGCCCGGAATAACGATATCACCCAATCCTAACATTGCGAAATGCGTTCCGTATACTCCTCTTTCGAGGAAGTCTTGAGGAAATACTAATTTTATGGGCGCTTCGAAAGACTTGGCGACTGTCACCATAACATCAGTTCCAAAGACCCAAAACACGTCATAAACAAAGAGTCCGCCTAAGAGTATACAACCGGTGACCACATTATTCAAATGTAATAATTCGACGCCATTTAAAGCAAAGGCTAAACCAAACAAATTATTTGCGATCCAATGCTAACAATTAAACAAATTATTTAATTTTCAAAACAAAATCAATAATTGTTTTACTTTTTTGAAGAGATACCAAACGCCCAAAACTGAACAAATACTTAGAGTCACAAAATCTCGAGAATCAAATTGAAAGTCTATTAACGATTCTTTTGTCTCATTATCTCCTTTATTGAAGATTAGGTGATATGGAATCACTGGAAATGCTTTTGGTATTAAACGGTTAACAATTGGGCTCAAAATGTGTGCCAAAGCGAGAATTCCCAAAAGGAAGAAATAACCCGTCAATAGAAGATTTATATATTCTTTTGAAAAAAGCTGTCAAAAAGTGTCACAAATAAACATTAGTTTGGATTCAATAAGAAATTTGTTAAATATATGAAACCTTAAAGAAAATATAGAGTCCAAAGAGAGCCCCACTCGCTATTATGGGAAACATCGCCGCATCCTTTCTCGACATAGTCTCGGGCTGTTCTCCCGATTCCTTTAATACAATTAACGAATTCTTTTTAAAAAATGTTTAAAAATTATAAAAATGAAAACCTTTTGTTGTTTGTGATGTAATACTGAACGAAATGATCCGAAAAAGACTGGAATTAAAGCCATTGCTATAAGACTTCCGTAAGCCGTAAGCATTCCTTCGGGAGTGGACTTCACTTTTTCGGTGCTATTATTATTAGAAACGGTTTCATTGATTGTTGCGTTTATTTGTGATAAAACTTGATTTACAGTTTCGGAAGCCATGACTTTGCGATTGTGTTAACTCAACCCTTAAATACAATTAAATCCGATATCAATATTGTTATATATATTGATATTGAAATCCACTGAACGTAAACTAAAGACTTTAAGAGACGTGTATTAAAGTCTCTGAGACGACAATTTTCAATACTTTTGGCAATTATTTTATTTTCCCACAAAATATCGAAAACGTGTACAACAACTGACACTCAATTACGTTAAACACTATTTCATTAACTTTTTATTTGATTCTAATTTCTTCGAAAGTCTTATAATTATCCAAAGAATTAAACAAAAATGAGATAATAATTGAAAACTTTGTTTAAAATTTATCGCTTATAAGTTATAATAAGTTATAATAAATCTATAGTTTTATATTAAACATCAATTTTCTTAATAAACTTTTTGTTATAATGAACATTGAAGTGATCAAGGTACTCAAAGGTACTCAAAGGTACTCACCCTTCTTGTCTTTTAATTGCATTTCACATATTTATTGTTTATGTAATTATTAAAAGCAGACAAAAAACTTTTGTTTAGTAAACAATTTTCACAAAAAGACTTACAAAAACTTCAATATTAAATATTTAGTTATTCTGAAAGTATTATTCACTGAATTTTATTAAGTTTTGATATTCAATGAATTGAGTAATAATTGAAAAATATTTTAAAATCTTAGACATAATTAAGAGAAACCATTCTTTTGTTTTAATGATTTATTTTAAAGAATATTTTATTAAAACCAAATATTTTTGAAATTCTTTAAACTGTTCTGAAAGTGATCTATAAAAATGAACTTTTATGATCGTAAAATGTTCTTGCTCTTTCTAATTATTTTTATCCCAAATATTTAATGTTCTATAAATGAATTTTGTTTATTGAAAAAATAAAATAAATTTATTTTAAATTTTAATTAAAAGTAAATTATATTATTTATTGAAATTAAATCGATTAAAAGTCTGTCGTATACTGTGTTTGAGCACAGCATAAGTTCAGCATAAGTGCAGAATAAGATATAACAGTTAAAACAGAGCACTGCATGACTGACAACAGGTTAAGTTATGTCTTGTATGTAATGACGTGTAAATCCAATAACAGTTTAAACCGATTTTAAGTACAAAAAGTAAAGACTCAGTGAAAGTCCGAAACTCTGAGTGAAAGTGTCGACCACTAACTCATTGATTGTCTGATTGTCGACAGACTTTAGATTTAAAATTTTATATCTTTTTATATTTGTTTGAAGCGATCGATCGCTAAAACGATGTCTTCATTTATCAATAGTTTAGTGACTAAAGTGTTGTCGGTTTTGTTGATTATTTTGAGTCTTTATTGTGATTACCGTTTATTTGGACAACAAATACAATACGAAACGCCTCACAAACGCTTTGAATATAAATATTCATTTAAAGGTCCGTATTTGGCACAAAAAGACGGAACCGTTCCTTTTTGGACTTATGATGGAAATGCCATCGCATCTGAAGAAATGGTTAGAATCACGCCTTCCCTCAGAAGTAAAAAGGGTTCGGTTTGGACCAAAACAAAGACAAACTTTGAGTGGTGGGAAGTGGAACTTGTCTTCAGAGTTAACGGTAGAGGAAGAATAGGTGCCGACGGACTCGCATTTTGGTTTACAGACCAGCGCTCAGCTGAAGGACCAGTTTTCGGAGCTTCAGATAATTGGAAGGGTTTGGCCCTCTTTTTTGATTCGTTCGATAACGACAATAAAGGAAATAATCCATACATTATGGCTATGATTAATGACGGAACCAAAAGTTATGACCACCAAACAGATGGTATTAATCAACAGCTCTCGGGTTGTCTTCGAGACTTTAGGAATAAACCGTTTCCGGTTCGGACCAAAATTGAATATTACAAGAATGTACTGACAGTTATGTTTCATTCGGGAAATACTAATAATGAAGAAGAATATGAACTCTGTTTGAGAGCAGAAAATATATTTTTACCTCAATTCGGCCATTTTGGCATTTCTGCGGCGACGGGAGGTTTGGCTGACGATCACGACGTACTCAAGTTTTTAACGTATAGTCTTCATGTGCCGGGAAGTCAACCCCAACCCTCTTCTGGTATCGCAGAGTCAGAGAAGGAACGATTCGCTCGAGAGTACGAACAATATCGCGATAAACTCGAGCGTCAAAAAGAAGATTATATGAAAGCACATCCCGAAGAGGCCAAGAAATTGGAACACGAAAATCCTCACGAAGAAGAATATGATTTTGGAACAAGGGAACTACAGCAAATATACCAGGGTCAGAGCCAAGTCTTTGAAGCGGTTAAACATCTCAACAGAAAACTCGATGAAATTGTTGGTCGACAAGAAAGAGTCTTATCATTATTAAGTGCTGTTCAATCGGGTGCTCAACCCATTCAACCCAATCAACAACATTCTGGTGGAACCGTTCCTCAGTTACCTTTGAATCGACACGAAGTGGAGGCTCTCTTAGGAAATCAGAGAGAAGTGGTTCAGACTTCACGAGAATTGAAAACTCTTTTAATACAATCGCAAAATCATCCGAATGTCGGACAACCGACTGATGGACAACAAAACGCACAACAAAACCAATTAATACAACAATTGTTAAATGAAGTTCGCGAAGGCGTTAATATTATTAAGAGAGAGGTCGGAGCCCTCGGCGTTAAAGTTGATACCAGAGCCTCAGCAGCAGTGGGTTGTCCTCCAGTGCCGACCTGTTTGTCTACATTTAGTTTCATTGTCGTAATGACCGTTCATTTACTCATTCTTTTGGGTTATTTTCTATATAAAAGTAGTCAGGAATCGAAGTATAAGAAGTTTTATTAAAAAACTAATAAATGTCTCTCTATTTTAACTCTAATTTTGCTTTTATTTAACTTTTATTTCAGAAATCATTTTTTTTAATGAATTTCATTCAAAATAAAAAAAATCAAAAGATTTCGATATTTTCCAATGAATTTCAAGTATTGACTCATTTTTGTTCACTCAATGGTTTATATGCTGTATATATATTACAAATTCTCTTCCTTTTTTTGGAAAAGGGGAAGGGAATGGGTATTGAGGGAAAGGGATGGCTATACTTCCAGATATTGTTTGAGCTATTCTTTGATTTTGTTTAATCGCTTAAAGAAGTTTTCGAAGATTTTAGAATTAAATCAAGACTTCATTTAAGGACAAACTATATGTGAAACAGAAGGGAAGAGAAGTTTAATAAATAAATAAATAAATTTGGAAACGAATTATAATTAATTGTAATTAATTTATTGATCGAATGACATGTCATACAAAACATGATCGAAATGATCGAATCAATCGATTGATCGAATCGTTGCACAAATGATATTCAATATTATTAAATGAAATGTTGTATCGCATCATATATTTAGAATCACTTGATTTGGGCATCAATTAGTTCACTAAAAGATTGATTTATTATTCAACTATAAAACAAAGAGAAAGCCGTCGACTCTTTTTATAAATTAATTTGATTGCAATCGAGTCGACGACAAGTCTTTAAGAGTTCAATCACTTATTGTTCACCAAAAGTCACTTAAATCACAAATGAATCAAAAGTTAATTTTTACAAATTATTCATATGTTTGAAGACTTCATAAGTTTTCGACAAATTTAGTCAACTGGTCCTGAGGTGTCAGCTCTTGTTGTTGGTTCTGACCCGAATTTTGTTGGCCGCCGAAGTCGTTTTGCTGCTGAAAGAGGAGCATATCTGTCGGGTCCTGAGACTGTTGACCTCCAGAAGTCATATATCGGGGCGTTTGTAACCTTTGTTGGGGCGGAGATCTCATCATTGGTCCTCTTTGAGGCTTTCCCTGACTGGGATTCTGCGTCCACTGAGCAAACCTTTGTTGGGTCACTGTTCCATAGATTTGTTGGGGCTGTTGTTGTGGCTGTTGCTGAGGAGCCATCAATCGTTGCTGGGGTTGAATTACTTGTCTTTGGCCCACCATTTGTTGGCGTTGTTGTTGTTGGAACCACTGTTGCTGTTGTGGTGTCGGTTGTGGCGGCTGTTGTCCTCCTAATGACTGCTAATAATATATAACACGTATTTAATTTCGACTTTAATTTCATTTCTTAGATTAGAAAATAAGAGACCTGTTGTTGAATGTGTTGCTGTTGTGTCTGCATCTGTTGCTGCTGTTGTTGTTGTTGTTGTTGCTGCTGTTGTGCTTGTTGTTGTTGCTGCTGCTGCTGCTGCTGCTGCTGTTGGGCTGTTCTCTGTTTGATGAAAGCGGCCATCAGCGCAGGGTTCGACTTTAAAATACTGAGCACTTGTTGTTGTTGTTGAGGAGAAGCCGGAGATTTGAGAGTCGCTAAAAGTTGTTGGAGAGCCTGTTGTTGTTGAGTAGGATTTCCTTGTAATGAATTCAGAGCAGAATTGCTTTGAAGGCCCGGATTCTGCATCTGTAGGGTTGTGTCCTTTAATATTTCAAATTTTATTATATTTATTATATACTATACCTGTTGTCCAACACTTTGGATATTCATCGGCTGTTGTTGTGGCGCAACATTTCCGCTGAGAACTGAAGGCAACAAATTTTGTTGTTGTTGTGGTTGTGAGTGCTGTCCGATAGCCATTTGTTGCGAAGTATTGGCAGACGTATGGATGAGTTGGACCTGTTGTTGTTGCTGTTGTTGATTAGTATTAGTCTGGGGAAGCATTTGCTGTTGATTTTGTTGGAAGATTTGTTGCGACGGCTGTTGACTCAACATTTGTTGTGATCCCATATTTGGCTGTTGTTGAGGTTTAGACCCCGTTTGAGGCATTCGAAGAAACCTCTGTTGTGGTAATTGCTGAGGCGCTCGACTATTTTGTGTTTCATACCAATTGGGCGGCTGTTGTTGTTGTTGTTGTGCTTGTTGTTGTTGCTGCTGCTGCTGTTGTTGTTGCTGTTGTTGAGCCATAAGCATTCTTTGCTGGTGTTGTTGAAGCATTTGTTGATTAGGAGCCGCGGGTCTGACAGGTTGTGGCTGAGTCTGCATTTGTGGTGGAGTGGGGTTTGCATTCGCTGACTGTTGGAAGTGATGCATAGGTTTTCCCTTTCCGTACGGATTATTCAATTGGTTCTGTTGTGGCTGTTGTTGTTGTCGGGCAACAACTTCTTGAACTCTGGCCACCGCTTGAAGGGCCGCCTGTGGAGGAGGTGTGGCCGTCGCCGGTTTCATATAATGCTGTTGAGACTAATATAAAGGTTATATTAATATAAATTTATTGAAAATAGAAATAAAAACTTCATATAAATGGAAATAAAAATAACTTACAGTCGACTGCTGTGGAGACGGACTAAAGTCATGTTGTGGTGTCTGTTGAGAGGGTTGTGAAGAGGTCTGAGACATACTGGCCATCATAGCTATTCGTCTCTTTAGAATCTGTTGTTGTTGTAGTCTTTGTTGCAATTGTTGTTGTTTTAGTTTATGTTTAATATTTATACAATAAGGAACCGGACATTTGTTTTCTTGACAGTGCTTTGCGTGATAACAACACAAAGCTATTAATTGTTTACAGATGGGACAGCCAGGAGTGGAGGCCTGGTTTTGGTTAGATTTGCGTTTACAGCTCTTTGCGTGCTGTACCACTCTTTTCATTTTATGACAAGAAGGGAGACGACAGTTGGCATCTCTGCACTGACACGCGTGAACCAAACTTTGAATACATCTTTGGATCGATAGTCGACGCGATTCTCCGGGAGAAGTGTTGGAAGAGCCGCCGCCAGGATTTTCACCGCTTCCATCCAAATCACCTCCGGCTGAACCTGTGCCAGTGCCTAATAATACAAATTCAGTTCCGAATAAATTAATTATAAGTTATACCAGGAACAGTTCCGTCCTCACCGGCGACACCACCGACGAGATCTCCAAAACCGAGTTTATCCATTGGATGGTTGTGTCCGTCGCGTTGATAACACGTAACGCAGAGATCAAAATCATCGCATATCGTGCAATGATATCGAGTTTCGACTAAATGTCTTTTGCATGTATTGCAGGTATAGACGAACCGATCGTTAGAACTATTATGCAATTCGTAGAGCATCGCAAGACTTGAGTACTTCGCGCGTCGAAGACTCGAAAACTCGTAGTGTTTTTCACGCGCTAATGTTAAGAAAGCATCCCTTCCGTCCATTAAATCACAACTAATATGAGGGTCCGGATCATTGACTGGAGGCAAACTCGCGGCTGATTGACTTGAATGGAGTCTAACAACAAAAAACACTTCTTTATGTTTTTCCATCGTTGCGTACATCTTTGAGGTGAGCTCTGCGTCCCACTGTTGGGCGGCTGACAATTGTGGCTGTTGTTGGTTTTGCATTTGATTGGCCGGCGCTCCTCCACTCTTATGTCTCGCATTAAAAGTATTGTTTTTTCTTTGATTCTGTTTTTTAGTGGATTTTTTGTTTCCACTCGACTTCTTGTGTTGTTTTATATTAGAATTATTGCTGTTATTGTTATCTTTGGTTGAATTAGATTTCGAACCATTAGATTCTATACTTTTGCTGTTCTGACTATCGGAACAGTCCATCATATCTACAATTTTATATCAAAAGTAAATTAATTAAATTAATTATAAGTCATTAGTGATAACAAACCGATTGATTCCTCGTCAGTAGGATTTCCAGAATTATTTAACAAATCAACACTTTTGGAGGAATCCGATTGTTGGAGCTGTTGTTGTTTTTGTTGTTCCATTTCCATCTCTTTTATTGAATCTTCCAAAACATTTGGCCAAAAGTCACCTGAAATTAAAAACAGAGAAAATATAGAATCAATTTATAAAAACTAAAAAATAAATCCTTATATTACTCTGTGGTGCGATAGACAGAGCACTGCCTTTTGGTGCGATAGACGAGGCATTGAGTAAACGTCAGATGACGTAACAAAACGTAATATACTTTAGTCTTAGAGTACAAATTAAGAGAAATTTTGTTGAAGAATATCATATATTTTAATGTGTAAAAGCAATAACTTTTAGTTTGTTTACTCAATGTTCAGTCCTATCGCAACATTAGGCAGTGTTCAGTCCATCGCAACAGAGAGTCATATTTATATTTAAATGATAGCAATTATTTAATACTAAATAATACATAAAAACATTACTACAAATTTTGAAATGAGCATAAATTTAGTAATAATATCTTCAGTCTAAAAATTGAAATAAAATTTTATTTATTTAATGCAAACAAAATGATATGAAAGAAAAATTAAAACTTAAATTTTAAATGAATTTTGTTTTCATATTTATATTTAAAAGAAAACAAATCATTTAATAATAAATTAAGTATTGAAACTGATAGTTACTGTTTTTTGACTAAAATTGAGTAAAGGTTGCAATTTATAACTGAGACATCTGTGGAAAAAATTGATTTTTGACTTAAATCGAATTGACTAAAATCGGTGTCATTTAACATTAGTACTGTCCTAGGATTTGTTCGTGTTGTCAAAATTACTGGACAGATTCGAGGTTTGGCCAAAATCGAAGTGTCCAGAAGAGAGAACAGACTGTATAAATAAATAAGTTTGTAAATTATAATAATTCTAAATTTCTTTCACAAAATTAAAATATGTAAAATGATTGAATATGTTGTGAGTGTTGTAATAATGAAATTTAAAATAATTTTAAACAAATTTTGCTATTTATTTCTGTTAACAAAAATAAAAACTATTCTTAAGGATTGCCTCCAAAATCATTATATGTTTAAACATTTTATATAATATTAGCACGGTCAATATCTAATAATCCAGGCATTTTTCGTATACCTTTATAACCAAATGAGCAATCTCAAATCTGTAAAGTGCAAAATGAACATCCATCGATTTGTGGTTTACCATTGTCACCATGATCGGATCCAATTATATCTTCATAAAAAACTCGGAATGTTTGCAAAGGTCCAGGTCACAGTGAATACTATGATATTTGGACCTGGTATTATGAGTGCATATGAAAGAAGGAAAGTGAATGTGTATTATAAAACAATAATCATAAGAATCGGATTTATATTATAGGCAGGGCAGAGGTTTGAATAAATCATATTTTGATACAACAAGAAAAAAAAATCACGGTTTTGTGTAAGAAATTTTCAAAATAAAAAATTAAAAAAAGTGAACTTTTTTTCTGTTGTATCCAAAAATTATTTTATTGAATAAACTCGGAGTTTTACAAAAATTTTAAATTCAAAAATCATAAAATTTTTTTGCAAAATTCCGAGTTTATTCAATAAAATAATTTTTGGATACAACAGAAAAAAAGTTCACTTTTTTTCATTGTTTATTTTGAAAATTTCGAACACAAAACCGTGATTTTTTTCTTGTAATCATGATGCTTGTTATTTTTCATTATCAGAGGGTCAAGTATATCGACTTCCTATTAAGTAATAGGTTATTATAAATTTGACCCCATACTTTTATTGCCATATTTTGATATTTTTCGTTGTTTAGTACCAATTTTGTTAAAAAAAGTGTATAAAATTAATACATAGTTTTTATTATGAATTTTTTTTAAAATTTTATTTCAGATCAATTTTTGTATTTTAATAAAACTGTTGCTATGTATCACAATATTTCTTATAAATAAATTCCTAATTAATTTCCAATAAAATATCAAACCACATAAATATTAAATTAAAATATTTACCAGGTTGAAAATTTATTTTATTATGTAATTTTACAAAAGAATTTTATTGAACATAAAAGAGAATTGCTTTATAAAGTTGTGTGCACACAAATATTGGTTTGAAAAAGACAGGCTTAACACTAATTCAATAATAATAATAAATTACTCAATCAATTGAAATTTTAAACTTTAATAGATTATAACTGTTTAGAATTAACAAAAAAATTTAATAAAACTAATTATATATCAACACAAAAATCAAATAATTAAATATAACATTCTAGTATATCTCAATAAGTGGTAACATATGGCGAACAATAACCAGATTTAGTTAAGTCTAACCAAAAATTCAATTGCTTTCTCTCAGCACTCAATAAATGTTTTGTATTATTTAAATAACGATCAAATACTTTGATAAGTCGAATACCGTTATCGGTATCGGACATGAATATAGGTTTTGGTATCGGATGGCAATTACCCCGTTTAAGCGCACATACTTTTTTTGATACTTATGAGAAGTGTGCTCTTAAGTGAAACTTTATACTTTTCAAACTGTAAAAACTTCTTAAAAATATTAATTTTATTTGAATCCAAGATAGCCATGCTAAATTTGGCAAGGGGTTTGCTATTTTTGGCTACTTTTCCCTTTTTACAATACCCGAAAATCATGTACTAGTTGGTTTTATTGGTGTTTTCTTGCATTTATGCGTAATAATTTCCAATCGGAATAAAAGGCCTTTTTAAGGCCCTTTTTTATTCCTAAATACTATTACCAAGATAATTGAAAAGTATCCCCCTTATTAATTAGCTTAAATTTAAATGTTTCACCTTTAGTATACGTTGTATCATGATTAAAAGCTATTATAACGAACTACTCATGACGAATGGCTATAAATAATATTTTTAAAAGGGTAAATAAAATTAATCTAATAAACTTTAATAGGCACTAATTGTTTCTACATTTTTTTCTGGGTAAACTTTTTACTATCTTACATTTTAAGTGCAAGTTTTAAAAGTCCTATCTTAAGTAATAAAAATTCTTATTTAACGTATTATTATTATATCATATTTGAAACATAAAACTAAGAATTATGGGCAAAAAAATTTAATTTGAAACATTCTAATTAAAAAATTAATGCTTAAAAATGTCTTTTAAAAACTATAAATTAACGTTTATTACGTGATTTTTATAGGGGTTAATAGGTTTTTAACCAGGGATGGAAAATTCCGGAATATCCCCTTAGAGCGAAAAATCGACAAAATACCACTAGAATTTGAAAAAATACAATTTGGAAAAGCATTATCACTTTAGACAAGGACAAGATATGCCAAGGTTATCCCAAAAATACCTCATAGTACCCCCTAAAGCATTTATTAATCAATCCCTGATATTATTTCTAGAATTTGAAAAAAACCCACTTAAGAGCACATATTTGCGGTTAAACTCACTTAGAGCACATAGTGTTGAGGTCAAGTTCCAAAAACGACTAAATTCAGTTAAGCGCATATATGCTCTAAAGTGCCGTCATACGGTAAAAATTTTATTATGATAAAAAATATTTTGATGCTATGGTTGTTGCGCATCGGAAATAAGAATTATGTAACAGTTTTAAATTTTTTAAAGAAATAAAGCATACATTAAAGCAAAAAGCACTACTGAATATGAGGTGTAATTTTTTTTGGTCTTTATAATGCAACAGATGAAATTACAAACAAAAAAACTAATTGTTTAATTGTAAAATGGTCATGGTATCATCTTGATAATGGTGGTGAGCAAGAGAACCATAAGCCAATTTAAAACCACATGAAAAATAGATTTTAAAATTTTATTTCCAATTCTGCGTTCTACATGGGAATCCTTATTTGATACCTACAAGAGTTAAGATATGTCGAGAGTTTTTATCTCCTATAGTGACTAGGTGTCAAAAATGCAACTAAAATGCAACTAAATAGTACATACAATTCAATATATTATCATGGTAAAATGTGTGGTAATTTATTTGAAAGTAAATTTTGATTTTTAGAATGAATAAGAAAAACTTTGGCTAAATGTTTCATCAAAGTTTTGATTAAAATAATTAAAACAAACTGAAATATAATAAAAAGGGTTTAGTAATAAATGAATCTAAATATAAAATATTATTTTTAGCACTTATTTGGTATTTAATTCATTTATATGAGTTTATAATTCATTTACGAATTGAAATTTCTTCTGAAAATAATATGTTTAATAAAATACAAAACACATTTGAATTTTAATTTAATTAAAAGTCAGATTCTTAAAAATATGAACTTGTTCATCCAGCTTGCTTTACTTTTTCCTTGTGCCAATTTTCTAATAAGCTATAATAATGGTGTTGGTTTAGGGAGTACAGTAAATCCTAATAATTGTCATAATAACCGTCGATAAAATGTAAGGTCTCTGAATGACCAGAAACTGTTCAATAACAATGGGTCCAAACAAGACAACGGTGGTAAAAATCAGAAGCTTGGTGAGTTCGTCGACCAAACTTCAATAATTCTATTATCTTGATAGTTAAAATTTATTTACCAAATATAAATTACTTTGACATTATAAACGAGAATAGTCAAAGGTTTAAGTACCTTTGTTAAACATCTTGATAATAAATATACATGCAAGTAGTTTCACTATTACATACGGTTAGATTTTATAAAATTTTAAATATTTTCATTGTTAGGTAAAATTTTAATGTTGTAACAATGTTATGCCATTAATGCATTTGTATCGTGATTGACAATAAGCTTTAAGTTAAAAATCGTTGGATAAAAAGAATTGTTGTTTTAAAACTTATGTTTATAAGAATTTTAGAAAAATCTATGGAGAGTAAGGAGCTTAGTATTAGTTTAAGCTAAAAACCGTTGAATTATAATTTCTATCGCGGCTAAGAAGGTCTAGGTTAAGCAATACGCTACTAAAATGGATGAGCCTATTACAACAATAGAAATATTTTTTAAAAATTTTATTCACAATAATACAATATTGTATGATTGTTGATAATATTAACAAATTTTTTTTACAAACATTTTCAAGTGATTTGAAATCGGGTACGTTTACAAACATTTTCACGTGACAAATACATGACTTGTATAACATTGTTACAACAATGAAAATTTTTTTTTACAATTTTTAAAAAAAATTGACCGTATGTATTGGGGGTACTACTAATGCATTGATTTGTTTGTAAACTGTCATATTAAAGTCTTATAAATTAATAATAACCATGAACAATTTGAAACAGATCTTTATGAATAGTTTGTAAAATTGTTCCAATGACTATCATTTGTTTAAAATTTAACCATTTCGTAGACTACTCTATTAGAATATGTGTGAGATTCAGGGTTAAAATTCATGATTTTGTTGTAAGAAAGTTAATTATAAAAAGATTTGATTAAAGACTACAATAGTTTTAATATTAAATAGGTAATTAATAAAATTGGTAAAATGATATTGTTAAATACCTAATTACATGATATTCATCTTGGTAATTAGTGTAAAGTTTCATAAATAATTTATGCCAGCCACAGCAATTATGGGGTCTTAAATTTGATAGTATACAAAATATTTGTGAATATAAATTTAATGAATTTGAAAAATTTTAACCTATGAATAAAATTGGCAAATTTACCTTATTCAAATAAGCAAATATTTTCACACTGTTGCTCATTCCTAGTTGATTATTTTACTCATGTTATTCATGATTTTAAGTTTAATTTAATTCTTCACATATTAATAATTATTTGCTTATAAATTTATTTACTTTTTTAATGATATATTAATAAACATTTTTAGTTAATTTTTAAAGAAATTTTTTCAGTCTTTTATATAAAAATTGTGATACATATTTTATACAATAACACAGATAGTGTTAATATCGCCAACAAATTCAAAAATATTAAAAGTTTAGATGAATTGAATTTGGATGAACTACAGAAGATGTTTAGAGGAGAAACACCTCAAGATATTAAAGATAAATGTCTCAATTTATGTAAAGACTATTTGGGTGGTAATTGGAATCAACAGACAGTGGATTCAATACAAGTCGAAAGGATTACCGGAGGAACTTATAACCAAATATATCACTGCTCTATACGAGAGCCAAATGAAAAAGAAAGCGTTCCTCAGGAGGTGTCCATTAAAATAT
>JAQFZM010000607.1:0-28532 GCA_034695785.1 Galumna obvia
GAGAGAGAGAGAGAGAGAGAGAGAGAGAGAGAGAGAGATTCATGTGTAGAGGCATAGCCTTATTTGATAAAATTTCGCTCGATGATGTTAAATAGGCGTGAAAATGGATTTTTCATCTTATATTCGATTCGTTTTACATCTGATCTGAGGTTAAAACTATTTTCTGATATATCATAATATATATGCCATTAAATTACAGTATTTTTCATTTCGAGACTTTCTCTGTTGGGATGAATAGAAATGGAAATCGAGATCTTTGAGGCGTTTTCGGAGGAAAACTATTTTTTAAATTTCTTTTAATGCTTTTTTTCGCTCCACTTAATCATCAATGAATACAAACCATTAAAATTGATATTAAATGAAAGAAACAAAAATGAAAATTAATAAAAAACTTTCTTTAAATCAAATATAGAGTGAAAATTGTTTGCCGTTTAGTTTCGCAAACAATTTATTTTTAGATATTATTTATTTGTTTAGAGTTTAAAATAGAGATTATTTTTCAGTTAAATTATTGCTATAATAATTCAATTCAACTTTGAAGCCAAGATTTAATAGATTTAATAGATTTAATAGTTTGGATAAACAGAAAATAAATTAGAAAATAAGAATCGAATAGTTTTTTGGCGATTCTTCTCTCAAAAGTCATTAAGTTTTTCTATTATTTGATTTCCTCGAAGTTAATCATTTAGAAATTGAATGATTGGATCAGATATGAGACTCTTATTGATTCTATTCTATACATCGGTGTAGTGTTGTAGTGGTGTTTTGGCCTCAAACCATTCTGAGCCATCTCTAGAGTCCGTAATAGTCTGTTATAGAATCAAATAAATTTGATGTCGTTCTCAGCGATCCATAAGTAAAATTTCCGCTAAAGAATAGTTCCTATTATACAAAAAAGAGTGTGAAATAGACTATTAGTGTTTTGTGAGATTCTGTTTCTCTCTTTTCATTCAATGCTAAACTGTTGTCGTTTTTCGGATAATTTATTCTCAAATCAGTGAACCGGTAAGCGCTCACAGCTCTGCACCGCTTTTCTATGACCAACATTTTTG
The DNA here is from genome assembly GCA_034695785.1 of Galumna obvia. NCBI lineage: Eukaryota > Metazoa > Arthropoda > Arachnida > Sarcoptiformes > Galumnidae > Galumna > Galumna obvia. The sequence continues at coordinate 1,053 of JAQFZM010000607.1, forward strand.
GCGTCTCTTAATAATTGTCATTCGGGACAGAATGAGAGAGTGTGGAGAGAGAGAGAGAGAGAGAGAGAGAGAGAGAGAGAGAGAGAGAGAAGCGCTACAAATCATATTGCAGTCAATGCTTGACCGACAGACCAAATCGAGTAGAGTGTTGTTGAACACTCACAGGAATGGATGGCTCTGTTAGAGTCAAAATTACTGTTAAACGAAATTAAATTTGCGAATAAATGCAAATATAAACTGAATATGAGTTTCGTTTTGAATTATCGCTGCTTTCAATTGCGTTTCACTATAGATGACAGACAAACGTTTTGGGAAATTCACTCATTCCTATCGCTTTGACAACAATAGGGTCGTCAAAAGAGAGTGTATGCGCTCTCATTCTTCATCTCATAGTTTAACTTCACTTTTCATATGAATATAACATTTGACAAAAATTAACAATGAGTTGATCTTTATATAAGTTGTGCTCAAATTATAGTCAACACACAATTAGTCTTCGCTTTTCTAATTTAATAACACTTTTTTCAATAAAATCTATTAATAAATTTGATTTAAAATTCGTTAGTAAACTGTTTGCCACACTTTTTATGTTTGACTGCATTTGATAATTGAATTTTAGTAAATGTGTTGCTATCATATGATTAAACGATAAAATGAAAAAATAGACACTTTTTCATAACAACAAATCCTTTTCTGATTCATAAAAATGATTGTAAAAGTCTATGGCTTTTAATGTATTTGTTTTGTAAGCGTTAAGCGTTGAACACAAAATCCGATAATATATCAAAGAAATTGATGGCATAATTAACGTTACAATCAATTAGTATTAGAGTCTGAGACACATCATTACTTTTAGCGCTACTCATTTTCATCAGAGTTTAACATTTCATAACTTCTTAGCGCTGGCATAATGTTTGAGGCGCACAGCATGTGTCGGCCGCGGCCACAATCTCGATCTAAACTGTTTTTGATGGCGTTTTTCTGCTCTATCAGAGCTCTACTACTCTTTTATATTGAATATTATATTTTTAGGTAACTTTCTATTAGTCTTTATATAAAAGTGTCAATTGTTAAGAAGTAGAGGAAAGCCTTTCCCAACTCATATGTGTGCGAATGATTTAATGCATAGAATATATTATTCTTATGATGGATGATATCGTTGAGGATTATAACGTCATTAGCCTTTTATAAGCACTAAATCGTAATTTATTTGATTATTACTTAACTTATGATTCATACAATTGTTGTTACGATTGTTTTGTTTGACTCTTCTTTTCATTAAAATTACTAATGACTTATAATTGAGAAAAGATTAAAATATTAGCTTTGAATTCATGAATATAATTGAATTGAATGAAAAGACAAGAAAAGAATGTTCACAAAAATGCCGTTTAATGGTCCGATCCTTAAAAGACTGGTCTTTTCCAATGATTGTAACAAACAATCGAAGTCAAGGCGCCACTCATTCAAAAGCAGTTGGAAATGGTTTTTGTGTGATGTCTAGTCTATGGTCAAGAAGTTAACTTCATATAAAGCAGTTGGAAAGTCATTGAAGTCATTGCTTATTCTGTCGGTGCCTTTTGTCCGCATTGCAAGCAATGAACGCATGAAGAAGTCTCTACTAAAGTACTACTAAAGGTGTAAAAGTCAACTAAATGTGATCTAAATGTGAACTAACAGTTCTAACATTGGAGTTGTTATGCGCTTACTTTGCATCCATTCATTGGTGAAGTGACTCCACTTATGCCACTTATAGTCTGTTATATTCTGTTCTCTTTTCACAATTCTGTTGACAACTCGCATATGTCACTGAATGAATTTGCGTTTCACTGGACACGTATGTAATGGTGATGCTGTACTGGCGCTGTACAGCACAGCACAAGTCAAACTCCACTAGACTTGAAATCTATTCACTCAATTTTCAGAGCCATTCAAATGCAATCACTTTAACAGTCGCTGTTTTCAACTATAATAACAATACAACTGCTTATATACTACTCTCTTGTCTTTTTCCGATCTGACTTTCATTCACTCTCTTCTGTCCCTCTTTTCTGGTTCTCTATCTTTTAGTTAAGTCTATTCTGTTATTCTTGTTCTCCAAACGTATGCAAAATAGTCATAAGAGTCAGTCATAATCACTATAATCAAGCATTTGATGTGAGAATTATTGCAATCATTGCAATCACCACTGAATAGTCAGTGCAGTGATGGCTGTGCTATGACTGCGCTTCCACTGATTTTATACTAGTTTTGCTCTATTGCCTATTCATTGTCACTGGGATTTGAAAGTCACACTTTACTAGTTTATTATGTGGTTAGCATCCAATACAAGTCAACCCCAAGTAATACGACGAACGCCTCACCCAAATAGACACAAATGGACCCGAAATAGGCTTAAATAGAAATCAGATATCATTTATAAGTTCGCCACTGGTTTTCATATATGCACCCATTCCTCGATTCTCGGCGATCGCTATCACAAAACGACCGGATTTGTGGTGACGTCACTGATTGGCTGTATTTATATATTATAAGACTGGCATCACTGGCACAGCATTAGAACAGGACTAACACACCAGTTATGATGATAGCAAAAATACATCAGAATCACAACAGTATACAACACGTGCATCATATCTATGGAGTGCCGCCCGAGTTATCGCTGTATATATAAAATATTGAGTCTCGCAGTGCACTCAATACAGACATCGCTACCATCGCTACCATCACTGCCATCACTGCCTAAACAGTTTGAGTCTTCGGGTATTCGTTGTCGGCTTCCGTTCTAACGATAGTGACAAATGACATCGAAGTCATTCTATGCATTGAAACTCCATTTACACTATTCTTCAGATTTAATGCACTACAAGTTAGGATACGGTAGTCATAGCATTGATCACAACTTTACTCACTTTATCTGACACTAACACTCAATTTGGCCCTATTTTGTGCCCATAAACACAAACTCAAAAGTCAACTAATATTAAGAATTCACTAAAAATTGAATTTCATTTTGAGTTGAAAATAAAATACAATTTCTTTAACTAAACTCTTGATATCAAGTACTGACTCATACTTTGATTAATGGTTTTATATTAAAACAAAATTATAATTAAATTATTTAATAATATTTTCTTATAATAAAATAAATAATTTTTTTGTGGAAAAATTAATTTCCTTTTATTTGTTGATGTTTTTAGTTATTCATTGAATTTATTGATTCAAATATTTATCGATTATTTTCAGTGACTATTATTTGACACAAATATTGCAAAATAAAAGTTATCGCAACCAAAAGAATTCATAAATTTTTCAGCTCAACAAAAGTTGATCGTTAATCAAACTTCTTGTTATCGTTTTATTAGAATCTTATTATAATTTTAGTCAATTTATTGCCTCAAATGCAGAATAAAGTGTTTATCTATTCATTGAGAAAAGAAATTTAATTATAAATTTTCAAAAGAAATAATATATAATCGGGTTATGAGATGTTTTCAAATTTTAAATTGATTTTCAAGAAGTTGATGACAGAGAAAACTCTATTGAAAAAAAGACGAAAAGCCTTTCATTAGTTATCTCTTTCTCTGATGTTCTCTAACTTTAAATGTTATTTTCGATTCTTTAAATTCATTTAAATTCTGCTAATCTTTTGAAAGCCATTTGTGATATAATTCCCAAAAATTTTAATGATTTATTCCATTTGATACCACTCTTACACTGAGCTGTCATTAATTTAATGGTGTATTTAATATTAATTTGAAAATATTTCTTCTGAAGAATACGTATTATTAAAGTTTGTTTGTTATCGTTTTGGTATATAAAAGCATTTTATTATGAAGTTATTTATATGGTGTGCTTTTGTGTGGCGTTCCCTCGAGCGCCTATAAGATTTTGCATCGACACAAAACAGCATAAGACAACACAAGACATCTAAAGACAGCTCTAATAATATAGTGATAAATATTGTCACTCTTATAGTAGTCTCTATAGTCAACTACTGTTCAGTAATTGTCCCGTTTTTGTTAGATATGTGACTATTCTGATGGTTAACATACGAGTGATGACTTTATCGAAGGCTATCCAAATACCAAAACCAAAATTGTTTTACACTTTAAACTACACTTTCGATTCATTCGCCTCTCTTTGCGTTTCTTAGATTTGAAGTTTTGCCACTCCTTTACTGTATTTACTCCTTTTCTAATAGCGAGAGAGAGAAAGTATGGAGAGAGAGAGAGAGAGAGAGAGAGAGAGAGAGAGAGAGAGAGAGAGAGAGAGAGAGAGAGAGAGTAGTGGTGAGTGAGTGAGTGGCACATAAGTTAAATGATATGTTATTCGTTTATTGAAAGAGAGAAAAGTTGAATCACTAGTGGTGTAAGAAAAGGCAATTTAGTCCTTCTTTTGATACCTGCCATCCGTTATATGTGCTTATAATATATGAGCCGCTCTTTTCTCATATTTCTTTGGTTTGGCTTTGCTTTGGATGATTGTGTGCTCTTATGGTTGGGTTTATTTACAACAATAGTAGCGCTAACCGATGTGTATAACACATATTGAATCACTTATCCCAATATCATATCATAAAATGCATTTCATGTCTTATCGCTTAATATCAATGAATGGCTCCTTTCATGGATTTGAGACCAGTTTAGCGCCGGTGACCGATAGAAAAGCGTATTTAATCCCTTCGTATCTTTACGTCTAAATATCTACTAATATAGCAATACATTGGTTTCAAGTGTTGGTCCGCTTTATTTCCTTTAATTGAATAAAAGAGGACTGACTGCGGCTCTACTGTGGAGTGTCATCGGCTCAAAGAGATCAGACATCGACTCTGATCTCTGAATAAATAGCAAATATTGTGAACAATAAGTGAATCCTTTGCACAAAAGATACAATCATTTAATTCTAAATATATGAGCAGACAATGAATTCGATGGAAATTCTCAATTCGCAGATCAGTTTTGGTGACAAATCTGGTCGTCAACGAACTTATCAGAGAATAGGAGCGAAGAGGAGAGGAGAGACTCACAAAACAGTAGTGCTGGCAATAGAAGTGATAGTCTTTAGCGATAAAAAGCGATTTTGGTATTTCTTGTGATGGTGTGTGGCCTCCGATTCGATGACTGCAATCTGATGTGCGCTTCAATTAATTCCTGGCAACTGATTCTCCATTCATTGGTCGCTTATATAAAGAATAAATGGCAGTGCCTTAACTGTGCCTTACAGTGCCTTACAGTGCCTTAACTCAAATAAACTGTTAGAATAAAAGCCCAATATATTCGTCGAGCGCTTATCGCCAGAGCTCTTAATCGTATCTTTTAATTGCGAGCTATAATTGTCTGCTCTATGTTTTCACTGCACAGCCAGAGATCCCTTTCCCTAAGCGAAACAATTTTTCTTCATCTTTGACTGCTCTCTCACTCTTTTATTGTCTGAGTAGTCGTTTCTTCCCTCAGCCAGAGATCAGGGTTTTTGATCCATAGCCCAAAATGAGGCTAATTATTACATTTGATTGTTTTCAGTTGAGTTGAGCGCAAATTGATTTAATTGCCGTTTGGCTTATCTCTAAAAAAATAGTCTCGTCGTTAGTGAACTCGTATTTTATTATTTAATTAACTTTATATTTGGCGCTTAGGAAGAGATGGAAGAGACGAATATAATCTCAATTACCAGTTATAAAGTGAAACTAATTTGCCGTTTAATGCATGATATCTATCATATCAGGACTCAGTTGTCATACCATTGCCTAACATAAGCAAAGAAACTGATTTGGGGCCAATTCCTTAATGTTTCCGAAAAAATTCCTTATTTTATTTCTTATGCTTCTATTAATTCATGTTTTCACTAATCAGGCATTCATTCCACGAACTGTGCGCTCATTTGAAGCTATGATGAGTGCGTTGGTAGACCTTTCAATGATATACGCGTTGCTAAACGCCATCCGAAGACCTCCCATCGACACAAATATAAAAAAATCAGACATAAAATCTAAATTCTTAGAAATAGAAAAATAACGATCAAAACAATAAAAACTTTTCTTAATGTCTATAAATTTGAGAAAATTCTCAAAATGTTTGTGTCGTTTATTTTTGGTAATAATTTGTACGAACTTTACTTAAATTTAATGTTCTCTAAAATTACTCAAAAGACTTGATTTTCACATTTAATTAAAGAGAAAATTATTTTTAATGATTCGGAAACGAAAAGAAAAATTTCTAAACTAATTCTTAAATCAATAAAAAAGTCGAAAAAAGTCGATTCAATTGAAATAATCAATGATTTGATTCAATATTCAGTTCAAAGCTTTTCAAATGAAAACATGATTTGAAATATACTCAGACTTTAATAAATGTAATTCAGACTCAACTTTATATACAATTCTATGCGAGCGTTGAGTTGGTCTTCAAATGGTTGTGCTATTGGCTCAGTTGCTAAGGAAGTTTTATACTCAGATGTTGATCCCTGACTATTAGAGATGGGCAAACTTTCACTGGTGATGTCAACTATTGCCAGTCGTCACAGCGGGATAGACCAACAAATTGACTTTAATAACGCAGCCATTTATGAGGTCGCGGATGCGTTCAGGATTTGGATAAGTCTGTGCCGATATTCTCGCCTCTTCACTATAGGGCGCTTTATTATATATATAACATATACTCTTCACAATACTCTTGCAATTCAGTTCTCTTCAAACACAGAGTTTAATACAAATTCAATTCAAAGACTATTCACAAATAGAATCGCTTTTTATTTGATTTTTATTTAATACATTTGTAATTAAATTCAATGATATATCGCTTAATCGCTACTATTTTTCTACGGCTTATGTTTTTAATGTTTTCCTTTCAAATAAAAAACTGGTTTTAAATCAATTTTAATGGTTTACATTAATTATGACTCAGAATAAGTTCAAACAAAAACAAAAAGTTGTGTTGTGTTGACGGATATCTATTGAAAAGTATTCAATAATATCGATCGGAAACCTATTGAAAGGTATAACAAACCCTTAACTTCTTAGCCTTTGAATGTGTTGTGTCGGTTCAATTTAGTCACCACATGAATGGTGTGTCGTTCAAAAAGAACCGAATAATTTTAAATACAAAATCATTTAAAAGTGAAACTCTTGTCAGGGATTGTCTAAAAGCAAAGACAGAGATTTGTTTCAATACAATTGATTTTCTGGAAAAGTTCGCGTGTTTTCAATGTTTTCAATTATTTTAATCCAATATTGAAGCCAAGATTAAAGCCAATCGGCACAGATATGGCACAGATATGGCACAAATATGGTACAGATATCCCTAAATGAATGGACGCGCGCCACTTAAGTAACCGGAAAATTATTGAAAATACGGGTGGTCTCAGTCCGTGTCAATTGTTTAGATAATCTTAATCTGTTTAGTTATCAGAGTCTTCAAAGGCTTATAATTGAATTGAATGACACGTTTTGCCATAAGATTAAGAGAAAGGCCTAAACAATAGAATCAATGAATTCTTAGTTTTCAGTGAACTCTACATTTATTGCACTGAAAATGATATTAATATTACAATTCTATTCTCTTCTCTAATAATATCGAGAATATATTTAATATCAATAAAATAATATATGGAATAAATTACAACTTATATAAAGAGAGGAAAAGTAAAGAATCTACAGAATATCTATGGCTTGTATTTGGTGTATGTGGTGGCCGGGTATGTGTCGGCTCCCCGTTGTGCCAACTTTTATGAAATACAGCGCATTATTAAATATAAAATACAGTAAATACTGAACATCATATGTAGTGACGAACAGATTAGGCGACGAATTATATTGAATTCACTCCTCCTATTCCTCAATAATTTCTTGTGGCGCACATTTCAAGACTAGAGGATAAAGAAGAGGTCATTTATCACAATTCGGAAGTTCTTACAAAAACTTTATTATAAATGAATAAATGTGTGCACATATACTAAACTATACTATACTATAGCACATCATGTATTGCACGCAAACCAAAGCCCAGCGCACAGAATAAACTTTTTTATTATGAGATATTCCTCCGACAGATATATATTTCTCGACCAGATTTTCGACAAAAAATCTAATAATAAACTAATATAAAGCAAAACATTGTCTTTTATTAGACTTAAAAATTGGTCGACAGTTTGTATTATATCGTAAAGTTTATATAAAATATGAAATCATATTTATTCCTAAATAAATACTAATGGTTTGCTTTGAGTGAGAGAAATGGTTGGGAAATATACCAATAATGTTATGATTTTATTACCACATATTATAAAACACGGATTCACTATTTTTTCACTATTTTTTTCACTGAATTTTGATAAATAGTGTATTTATTGAAAAAATATGATTTTATTTTTTTCTTTTGGCTTCGATTTGTTGATACGATTTTGTTGTAAATCTCAGAATAAGTCAATAAAATTTGATTCTATTCTATGAGAAAAACAATAAACACTAAACACTAACCGAAAAACTAATGATTTAAAAGAAAGTTTGTATTTGAGTTTAGGGCTACCGTTGAAAAGATTCAGTCAAAGACAACACAAATTACAGAATTATTTATTTGAGAAGACTTTAAGCGATAGTTATGTTTAAGAGCAGGTTTTCTACGATTTTTATGCTGAAAGAGATCACAATCTTTTTGCAAATGTGTGCTGACTATAGCAATGGTTGTGTTGGGCTCTGATCGAAGCCATCGATAAACGCATGAATTAAGTTATTTATTCGCTTTTCTTGTGTTGAGGACCACTGAGAAGCAAATAAATGCCGACCAAAAAATAGAGAACCAGAGCTAACAAAAACATGTAAGTATCGATATATACAGACGGCACAGAACACATTCCTCTCATTTCACACACAATAAACTCTAATTTATTAATATTTCTCTAATATTTGCTCTGATTTCCAACTGTTCTGACAATTAATTCATTTTGAATTGAATTTACACTGAATTTCATTATAGACTTCGCGTGAGTTTTGTTTGAAATGTTTTGTTTGAACTTCAATTCAATTAACAAATTTGTAATTAAATATTTGCGTTCCTCTGTTTTATGTCAATTGTTTTCAAAACAAATTCTTATCGCTTTATAATTACAAATAATATTTATATTTTATAACAAATGTTTGAATAAATGATTTCAAATAAAATTCTCATAAACTTTGTTTGATGTAAACCAATGGAAGATTTGGATCCTAACAATTATTACAATAATTTTGATATTTTGCCGTTTGTTGAGAGCAACCAAACAGTCTATGATTTGGAGAAACTCTTTCCTAATTTATTTAAGACAATTGAGAACATTGTCGTCGGTTTTACGGTTATATTTCTATTCCTATATATTTTGGTAACGATTTTCTTATCGAAAGACTTCATTATTTTCATCAAAACATTTTGGTTTAATTACGACCAAAATTTACAAATATTTTCCGATATTTTTAAACTAAAGAATCCGGTCATTCGAGTCGTCAACAAAAGACTTGAAGCAGAATTTAAGCGCAAACCGACGAACGACTCTTATTATAGTTTCATAAAAAAATTCAATGACGAACACAAACTTATTTTAGAGAAGAGTCAAGAAATGAACAAAAATCGATTGCGTCTGAAACTACTGAGACTTCAACAAAGCTTTTCAAAAACAATAGGCGTTCCCTTATATGACATCAAAGAATTGGGTTTATTAGAGAAGAAGTTCGCAAATATTGAAAAATTGAAGAATTTGCCCAAAACTTGTGTTATAGCCATCACTGAATTGGTTGATGAAAACCCGACTGAAACAGAAGTGTCGCGTTTAATGAAACAAATGCCACAAATTAACAAAACAATTATAATAAGCGGCAAAACAGACGATTAAATACAGTTTTTAATAGAAAATAATAACAAACAAAAAATAATAAATAATTAATAATTATCTATAAATAGAAAAGTCCTGAGATTTTTATCAAAATTTTTATTAAATTCAAATGAGTTTATAATTGAAAAAGAGTTGAAAAACTGGAGTCATTTGATTAGTATATCTAAACTATTGGGTAATTAATTCGATTTGAATCATTTGATGAAAGGTTCATTACCTAAATATATGATAGATGTCAAAAGTGATATGTCTTTGGCTGACGGCATATCAAACGAAAACATTTGTGTAACTCATATCACGTCAATCACTGACTTAACATAAATACAAACGATTTTAATTGGTTTCTAATTTATTTTAAATTATACTCTAATCAATGCGACGGCAAAAATGCCATTTTTAAGACCAATAATTTGGGAAAATGTAATCTTATTTTAAATAGATTAGATTTATTATAATTCCTTTTTATTTGACGCTTAAGTTTAGATTTTTATTCAGACAAAAACCAATAAAATGTAAAATTGCCTGAAATTAATGATTTATATGATTACAGAACTCATTCATCACTTGTTTTGTCTGAGAATTGTTGTTCAGTTGGGACCAGAACTGGTTAACATTTGACCGGCTAACGTAGTGTTAACTCCATAGTTTGAATAGGGTGAGGCCAAATTCGAGATTTGGTTGAAAAGGGATGGCCTGTTGGCCGCCACCACAAAACCGGCCGCCGATCCTAAATGGGCTGGTGGGGGACCTCCCGGTCCATTTAAGTTACTATGGAAACCGAAAGGAGAGCCTCCCGGCAAACCAAAACCAAAAGCGGCGGCTGGAAAGGGTCGGGCGGCCAGACGTAACTTTTCTAATTCTGCTTCTTTTAATCGCTTTTCTTTTGCTCTTCTGTTTTGAAACCATATTTTAACCTAATTTTCAAATGAAATCCATATTTCTTAGAGATTTGGATCAAAAGAGTGTTGATTAGAGCCTTACTTGTGTTTCAGTCAGATTCAAACTGCTGGAGAACTCAGCCCTCTCTGCAATGGAAAGGTATTGTTTTGTTCTAAACTTGCGTTCGAGTGCTAAAAGTTGTTGAGTAGTGAACGGCGTTCTCGGCTTTCGATTGCTTTTATGCTTACGAAGAGCGCACTTAACTGCAATTCGTGGCGGTTCCCCCGGCTCTGAAGGGATGACAAAGAAATCAATATTCCAATGAAATAACAATTAATTGAATATAAACGCTATTTAATCATAGGACTGATCGCTGGACCAGAATATAAATATTTGCAATTCATGTCTGCAATACATTAGATATTTTATGAGCGACTAATTCAGAAAATTCACTCTAAAGTCACTTCTTTTGGTGAAGTGTTTGCTTTTGTTTCGGAAACGCAAACATAAAAACAGTGAACGCAATGACATGCAAACCAATAATCATAAAAAGACAATTTCCACACATTTATTGGACTTTTATTGCTTTATTTTATTTGAATTATTTCCAGTATTTGCAGGATAACTATCAAATCGTATCAATCGATCGTTAATATAATTACTCCAACAATAATGAGCTCATATTTTCTTTTCTATTAAATATTTTCTGATTGAGTTTATAATAGTTTATAATATATCGATATTTAGTGGAGATTTTCGACAATTAAGTCATTAATGACTCATTAAGTAATTAACGTATTGACAGTTTAGGAACTATTGACTGCTATTCACTGCTATTGACTGCTATTGACAGCTACCGATCTAACAAAATGAGAAGAAATTGTTTTGGGAATAATTACTCCCTCAACGATTGCCCTCAAATTCATTCATAGGATTAATTTCATCGAAAGCCTATGCTTTCAATTTTAGCCAAAAGGGTATTCACAAGGATTTTCAGGTACGATATAAGGGGGAGTATATATAGTAGAGGGGTATTCTCAAAGTGCCGAAATGCTAATTTTCATTGTTTTTCCACTAAATTATGGCTTTTCATTATTTTTCCCATAATATGACTCTTAAACATATTTTAACATTTTTTGCTTAAGAATTATGAAAATAAATAATTTCGGTTTTGAGTATAAAAATATGATTTTTAGTGTTAAAAATCACTCAAAAATCCATTACTTTATGAGTTTTATGACTATAAAACGCTATTCATTTATAATTTGCAATTTTAAAGATTTGCACAAAATATTCAATTTTCTTACAAAAAAACTATTTAAAAAAATGATGCATGGTAATTACCTGAATCTTTGCAATTGTGAAATAAAAATGGACGACTAGAACCAGTTGGATGATGGGGTTCACCGATGACCATTCCCGACGTTGTGGCCCACGGATACCAAGGGGTTTGTTTTCGACTTAAGTGATGACCAATAACTGAAGGTATTAATGAAGGGGAGACTATAGTCGGTGGCGGTCGTGATGTTAATACAGATCCTAAAAGCAAGACATTCACGTTTGAGAAACTGTATATCACTTCGTTTTCAATGAATATCAACCAAACATTGAAACGCATTAAAGAAAAAGTGATGAAAATATGAATATAAAAAATATGAACCGATGCTATCGTTTTGGTCCTGTTTTGAGTACTTTGTTTGTGAATCTCCACCTTGGTGATTTAGAATACTTGTTATTGAAAACGGTATCGAAGGCTTATTGACGACACTTTCATTTTTCAGTTCACTATTTGTCGAAACATAACTGGATTTTAGAGTCGAAGAACTCATTTTGTCTTTATTTGCAACAAAATTATTATTATTATTAAGAGACGACACATATGACGGCATCGGAGAATTGGGGGCCGAATCCGTATAGTCCACTGTTAGCGGTGAGCTTCGGGGCGACAGTTCATCAGAATCAGATGACATTATAATTGCCATCTCTTATGTCTCTTTACTCTCAAGAATACAACACTTAAACTAATGTTCACTTCAGACAAGTTTTGCCGCAAATTTTAGTTTGAGTTTAAACCCAATCAATAGACGAAAGCGAAAAGTGAGTGAATTTCAGATATTTGTGACAAACTTTAGTTAAATGCAATAGTCTTATGGCAAGTGAGGTATCGAAATGGTCGGGATGTTGAGAGCAGGCGCTCTCAGACACCATTCCCTTCTATTGGCTGTTATTATAATAGCAACGCTCTTATTGGCAACCATTCACTCAACTAATTCTAGTGAACATCCATTTGTTAGTTGAGTCCAATTTCAGACAAAATTCTCTTCACTTATTCCACACAAAATAAAGTGAAGACTTCCACGAAATTAACAGTTCATATAAGAACAAACTTTCACTAATCGACTCTTCGGATACCTATTCTACCTTTTTTCAGTTATTTGAGATATTTGTGCTATTTGTGCTAGCTTACAATTATATTCTATATTCTATTCACTTAACTTTTCTGACAACAGATTCAATCGACTCTTAAAATTTTCTTGAGTTAAAAGTTTTTTATTTAATGAGCTTGCTAAATTATATGAGTCAGTCAATTGGTATAACAAATTTTTACGATCGAACTCCGATTTATGACTCAAAAAGTATTTACGATTTGTTGTCTAAATATATGCTAATGGCCTCCAAACCAATTGTTTGGCCAAACATTTTCTTAACTTTCATTTCTTTTATTATCGACGAAATGAGCGCAGAATAAAAAAACAATCACTAATTTGTCGGCAATTTATGTCTGCAACAGATTTGTTCACAATTTTCCACTTTTCAATTATTTTTATATAAACTTAACTTTTCTTATCTCTAATTTATTTAATTGAGTTATTATTTACAAGAAAGGCCAAGTACATATTCCTTCAATTTTGAATTTTAATATTATATATAATTAAAGGAAAGAAAAATCACTAAAACTTCAGTTTAATTGAATTCCAAAATAATTGACTGAAAAATAAATAAAAGGCAAACAATTGTAAGAATATTAGAAACAAAGCCATTGATCCTCTATTTTCAATACTAAAAATAGAATATAAATGACCATGCAATTTATTTTGGGAACCTGACTTCTCATATGTTTAGACAAGTTGCAACTTTTGTGGCACAAGTCATTCGGATTAACAGAACTCTGTGTTTATACAATTTTATTGTAAATGAATTTCAGTCAAATAAGTTTGAGCCGATGCGCAAAGACTGACACAATGTTTGGATTTAAACTCATTTTATTCGGTTCTTATCCTAATTTTTGTTGAGTTCAGATTATGGCTGACTATGAATGAGCCGAAGACAAGTGACACGAACCGAATGAGACCGTATGAGACCACCCGTATGACCGTATTTTTAATAATATGTGATTTGATTTAAGTGAGACACGTGTGGATTGTCTGTGGATTCTATGGATTACCAAAATTTTCAATATTCTATTCAAATAAAAGTATGGATTATAGATATGAAAAGATAAGGAAGGCTTTGAACGCCTGCTTTTCCGCAAAATCGATTGTTTCGGTGCTTTGGATCTGAGTTTCTATTGTTAATCAATCCATGAAACGGTCCTTCAATTCCTTTTGTTTTTGGATTTAAAAATCATTGGTTTTGAATCGAAACACTTTAGAGATATTGTGTCCAAACTGTAGCGCCTAAGCATTGGGTGAATCTATGGTGTGCTCCTCTTCTTCTCTAGTGAAGAGAGATTTTCATCAAATTAACATCTGGTCCAAAGAATTCATGATTAATATATTTATTTAAGTCGTAATCTTTGGTTTCAAATTACATGAAGACTAAAAAGTGTTCACAAATACATCACTAAAACATCAGTAAATCACTAAATCACTAATCATTTAAATTGTTTATGTTTTAAGTAATTCATATGAAATAAAAGTTTACAAAATATATGAATCAAAAGCATTTGGTTTTGAATGAATGCCAAAACACATATAAATCGAAGTGAAAATGCAATCTTTCATATTGTGATGTCTCTCTATTTTGCAATTTATATTAGTTTTTCATTCACTCAAAAAAATGGTAAAAAAAAGAGCGAAAACTTTAACATCGCATTACATCTCCGGATGTATTTCGTTTGAATGTAATATTTTTCGTATGCATTATTCAAACTTCAAGAATAGACCAAATCGAGTATAACTAAAATATTCAATTTTTTGTATATAAATGCCTGTAATATATAATGTAAGCCTATGTGTCAGACAGTGATGTGCTTTCCTCTCTTGTTTGACAGCATCCAAACCAACATAACGTCACTGTTTGCACCTTTCAATGCGCCTAAACTTTATGTAATATTTTGAACTCAAAAAACAAGAATAAATGATTATTATTAGGAATCAAATTGCTCTCTCTTTTTGTCTCTCTCTCTCTCTCTCTCTCTCTCTCTCTCTCTCTCTCTCTCTCTCTCTCTCTCTCTGGCATTGGTTGAGCCACACTTTGATGTGTCCTAACCTATGTGAAGCCCTATTCCCTTATTCCCAATTCTAAATTGCAATATGTTTTGAGGACAAAATGTTATATTATTGAGAGTTTGGATGTCATGTGAAAAGTATACTCCGATAATAAGAACGTTTGTTTTGAAATCGCTTTAACACATACTGTGAATAGAGATCTGTTATGTTTTCTCTGTTCATAAAAGTCACACAAATATCAGCGAAGATTAGAAGCAATTTATCAATCGTTTTGTGACAGCAATTCGGGGTAACTTGTCTTTCATACCATTCATTAACAAATATTATTCTTGTGTTGTGAATATGCGAACATCGCTAACAGCCTTTCATATTCTGGTCTATCTTTAGTTGTCTCTCTTGTATTGCGTGCCTAACAAGTGATGTGATATCAATGAGATAGTGTTTTAAGTCTTCACAATTTGAGGACTGAGGCATCACTTTTTGCAATTACAAAGTCGTTAGTTTAAAATTAGATACTCTCTAACTATTGCGAACCATTCATTGCATTACAACATCACAACATCTCAAGACTTGAGTACTTAATCATTAATAATATATTATTTTATCATTTTATAAGTTTTGACAATATTATCAAAATTCAAATGTTTATGAGTTTGTCTTTATTTTGGATGTTTGGATGCCTCACAACAACTGAATCTCTTTTTAGATTAAAGTGTTCTTTGATGACAGCACAGGTAGAACTACACAGAGAACAATGTTTTGTCTCTTAAACAGCATATGATTAATAGGAATTTCTTTCTAAAAAAGAGAGACTCAATGCGTGATTGAATGTAAGCCTAAAGCGGGCCTAAAGAGGGGGTTATTTTTTAAGGAAAAAAGTGTCACTCAAATGTTTAAACGCCCGAACCCTACAATTTTGTTTCGGTTTATTCGGCGCCGAATATTTTTATTGCTTAAAATTTGGCCTCAATTTTGCCTTTTATTGTTAACTAAAATATCTCTAAAATTCTTAAGAATTTTATTCTTGGCTAAAGATAAATAAATTGTGATTTAATCTAATTAATTTTAACAAACCGTTTAGTGTTCTAGGTCAAATTTATTGTTAAAATATTTATTTATACAATATATATACATCATGTATATTATCATGGTAATTATTTTTTATTAAAATTTTTTTGTTGAGAATAAATGTTTAAAGAATTGGATAATTTGCACATTAAGTGAGAAATTAATTAAAGACAAAATTTGTTGAATAAATATTATACAGAGTTTAGAGTTGTTCTTCGAAAATATAAAAGTTTGCATTAAATTCTTATAATTACTTAATAAGTTTTTCAAAATATTTTAACGATTGGTTTAAAGATTATGTGAAATATAATCGCTTTAAGTATTTTATTTGAACTGCTTTTTAATGATGTTTGACATCTCTCTTAAATAATTATTTAGGCATTAATTCTAACACATCGGGTAATTGAGTAAAGTTATGTCGAAAGTTATGGGCAAAGGGTTGAAAACTAGAGCTCATGAGAAAATATTTTAGTTCGCAATCAATTATATTAGACTTTTTGAAAATAGGATTAAAGCATTTAATGACTTTTCTCTTCTCTTTTCTATTTTCAAATTCTTCTCTTTTTTTGAAACCAATAAAACCTACAGTTATTTACAAATCTAATTGACACTAATAGCATTTCCCTTAAACTATTACCTTGCTCAATCTTAATAAAATTTGTCAAAATCATAGAATAACTTAACACATAATTAGCATTTTTCAAGATTTTAAAACTAGCTAGATCAACAAGTTTCTCTTAAACTATTTATTTGGTATTTATTAAATTCCTTTAAAAAGAAGTATTTTTTAGTTGCCTTGGTAACTATCGATGCCTTTTTGTTTTATCATGTTAATGTATTAATTTCAAATTCTTTTTTTCCTTTGTTTAAAATGTGTAGCAAGTTCAAATTACATGTTATTGAGATAACTATATTTAAATTAAACAAATTTTGAATTAATTAATAAAATCGAAGAGAATTTCAAAAGAAAATATTTTTTGGAGGAAATGTTTAATTATATAAATAATGGATTATTTTGGTAAAGTATGACCTTGCTTAGTTATGGAGTGCTATTTTGTTGGAGAGAGGAAGAGCGCTATGAGTTTTATCTAACTTTTGAATGAAAAATTGTGAAAAACAATGACTTAATCATAGAAATGAAAGGAATAATGAATAAAAAAGTAATAAAATTGTAAACTATTGCTAATAAACCCCTTTAAGAGTCAATTCGTATAAATAATTGTCTAAATGTGAGTCAAGTAATGAGTTTTCTATTGTGGTTAAGGACTCGATTATTGAAAGGACACCAAATAAAAGTCAGTAATCATTGCATTCATTGCATTCATTACGGAATCAGAGGCGGACTCTATTATTGTTGGCAAAACTGTTTGGTAATTCTTCACGGATGGGTTACCGATTGACAATAGAATTGGTGGTAGTCTTAACCATCTGGTGGATCGGAGTTGGAGTGGACGCAATTCGATGCATTAGACCAATCATATCGGTCTTCAATTGAGTTCAAACGAATGGAATTACGTTTTTAAGGATATATTTCGTGTTTATGTATTCGTCTTTTGTATTGAATGACGGCTTATAAATATGGTCTCTGATTGTCAATGAAGTCAATGGAATCCGAACTCAACTGAAACGACATATTCTTATTATAGTTAAATGAAAGCATTTAAAATTGCTTCAATAGCACCGGTGAACTACTGGTCCCTACAATGAGCCTCTCCACTAACTATCGAATAGTAGTCCTAACTATGAGTTACTGAATATCAAAACTATGGATAGGTTTGTGTGAGAGCCCCCCACTGATGAACTTCCGAACACTTTTTCAAATCTACTAATCTATTGTATAAAAGAGCAATTGCTTCGACTTATAGACTGTCAAGAATTGAGAATTCATTCATATCTGAAACACTTTTCATATTAGAGGCCAAACTCAGTATCAAAACCATTCAAACCAATAGAACTCCCGTTGAGTTTAGTTTAAAAAGTCGTTCCAAAGCAACACATTTTTTTTATTTCTAAGAGAGGCCTCATTTTGCAGAACTCATTCAAGTCATTGACAATGCTTTCAGTATCACTGCTTTACAGAGTGTGAACATGACTTCAACTTATGGCTATTCCTTCTCTTATAAGTTATAACTAGCCATCGATGGTTACCAAACACATATTCACACTCAAGTGTGAGAAGAAGTGCCAAAAAAGTGACTTAACTCCGATCTTTACAATTGTGTGTCAATAAAAGCCATTATAAGTAATCCAAAACTCTGGAACTCTTATCGTAATTTGATATAAGAGATGAGGCGTTAGTTTAGTTAACAATTAAATATTTTGTAACCATTTATCGAATCAGAAGTTCAATGAATGAAACTATTGTTAGATCTAAGTTGAGATTTGGTCAGAAAGTTGGGAAACATCATATTCTGAGCTTACATTTACTTATCGTAATCCTATTATTAGAAAATCTGTAAAAGAAATTTAAATCGTAGTTAACGTTTGGCCGGAAATAAGCGTTTGTTATATCTATTTATCGAATATAACAAAAAGTTAACTTTAAATTGTATTCAATATTGAGTGCCTTTTAGGGTAACTCTACAGTTCTGTACTGCAGTTCTGTACTACTCTGTACTGCTCTGTACTATTAAAAAGGCGACCAAAAACTTGTGTTCTCACTCGAGTCACTACAATGAGCCCAAAAGTTGGTCACACAATACACTTATGTCTATTGTGTTGATTTTGAACAACAAAACAGACTGTTTTCAAATCTATTTCAAAGAAATATGAAGCGTCTGAGAGAGTGAGGGACTCACTGGGACTGACTCCGACTGACTTCATCAAAAGAGCACTGTATCGAATTTCAGAGATAACTTACCTTGCTCAAAGTAAAGGTGTTACAACTGCCGCAATCATTGCAATCGGGTGTGCATTGAGTGGCGAGTTGTGAGCTATCAGTGCTTTTACTTGTGTTGTGCACTACTTCTAGAGGTAGAGTTAATGGTCATTGCATTGCATCAATTGTTGCTCAGCCATTGTTGTCCTATTCATAGTCAAACTTGAGTTATAGCACTACTGCAGCGCTCAGTAGTTTTCGGTTGACTGTCGGGTCGGCCACTGTATCGTCCCCTACATTGCAATTACAGAGATTGTTGGTCTCCATTGATCCGTAGAACTTCCCATCCCAGTCATGAGCACTACTATAAGCACATCCATAAGCAGAGCCATAAGCCATAAGCACCGCAATTCAATTGACTCAGAATTGAATGACTAACTAAAGAAATGATCTTTCCTTTTGTCGATTTCAATAATCGTATTCATTGGTTCGATGTATGGATGAATGTTTGGATGAATGTATGGATGACTTTCATAAGTGGCACCGAAACGCCCATAACTTCACAAATAATATTCTCGACAATAATAATAGACTAAAACTTATGCAAACCTAATATAAAGTAATAAATTGGTCTCAAGATTTCGTTTCCCTTCGCATATGTCTGACAAACCCTAAAAACTATTTTTATTTCAAATAATGTTTGACTTAAATCCCAACAATTTTCACATATTATTCATTTGAGGTTTTCATATAAACCCCACGAACTTTATTATTCTGTTTCCGATATGTTCTTTTGGGCCCTAAATTCAGTGTCAAAACAGAAATATTAAGGCTATAAATATTATATTCACATTCCATGAGTTAATATCATAAAATCTAATTAAAGGAATATAAAGTTTTTTAAAACTTTTCTCAAATTTAAATATAAAAACTAATAACGAGTGAACCCATAAAAGCAAATTCTATTGAATATAAGTTCGGTATTAAAATATCTCCCAAAAAATATATAGTAATTAACAAATAATAAGAAAAAGATTTTGGAATTTGATTTCATTCCAGATTTGTCTCAATTGGGGACTATTTGTCTGACATATCGTAAATATTATCTTTACTTTCAATCGATAGACTCTTAAGTCATAAAAGAAAATATTCTTATTTTCGACTCTTTTTAATCAATTAGTCATTATTTTAACCGAATTTATTTACTTTTTATTAGTTTTGACATAATTTTAAAGTTTACTTATTTCTAATAATTATAATATGATTCTTATTAAGATTAGATTTCTAAATGCCCTTGTTAAAAATGAACTTAAAACTCTAAAATTTCAGCTGAGATTAATGTCAAACGTTTACAAAATTACTTAATATAACTTTCTTTAAAGATAGTTGAAAAAGTGTCAAGCTCACACAATCTTAAACACTTAAATAATCAATTTTAAGCTGAAAATCACATTTAGTTCGTTAATCAAATTCCTGACATTTATTCCTATTTATTAATGGATTGAAAAACGATTAAATGATTTTGAGTAATGTTTTACTTCAAATCAATTATTGAATGGAATTATTTAAACTTCAAAATTATGGCCCCAAACAACACAACTTATCAAATAACCGCACAATCATTTGTTTATATCAAAAGTATCTTGCTTACTTAAGCCCGTTTACTAAAAGCATGTCATCAATACAGTGTTATCAATGATCCCAAACCAAACAGTCCTGAAGTCGCACTTTTCAAGGTTTTAGAAAATCGTGATTATTAGCTCAAATAAAAAAATGATAGCATCAAGCTCAACTAATCGCAATCAATACTATTTTAAAGTTCCAATAAATCAAGATTATTATCTTGGTCAATATTATTTCAAATTTTATGAAAAAGGAGTAAAACATATTTATAAAAAAAATAAGAAAAACTAAGAATTTTGAATAAAATAAAAATTTAGTAATTCTTTAGAAAAATCAACTGAAATTGTTTTTTATTGACTCGATTAAATAATATTTTGGTTGTTTTAAATAGTAAAATTTTAATTGTAAAAGCACCTTGTTTCAATTGTTTAATTAAATATCTTAAGAATAGATAAGAGTTTAAATCATATTTTTGATGATTTTTAAAGAACACATTCTTTAAATAAATAAGAATTTTATCGAAAAAAAAGTAGAACTCATTTGAATTGATATTTAAGACTAGAATATTCTTTGCCTTTAAATTAAGAAAACTTTTTTATATTAAATGTTTAAAAAACAGATACAACTCTTTAAAACAAATCAATTTGATTGACATAACTTCTGATTTGTGATAAAAGCCATATAAAAGTCGGCGAATAAATAGATTCCAAAAACATTTCGTTAAAATTCATTAAAAATTAATGATTTCTTAAATTTAATCTAAATTTGAAAAAATGTTTGAAAAAGTAATCGAAGACTTCCATAAAAATGGTTTTGCAATTATTCCCGATTTTCTCAATGAAAATGAGGTCAAAGAGTTAAAAGAAACGATTTATAAAATGGTTGAAAGAATGGATGTCAACACCGAAAAAATAAAGACTGACAGTTCTCTTAACCCGAATACAGACATCGAGTCGGCCGACAAAATCCGATTCTTCTTCGAAAAGGAGGCGTTTGATGAAAAGGGAAACCTTCAAATGGATAAACATCGGGCGCTCTTTCGTATTGGTTTCGCTCTGCATTGTTTAGACCCGAGTTTTAAAAAGATAACTTTTAGTGAAAATGTTAGGAAATTAGTGAAAGAATTGGGTTATGAAGAGCCACGAGTGGCACAGAGTATGTATATCTTCAAGAATCCTGAGATAGGAGGTTTGTTTATACCCCACCAAGATGCCACTTACCTTCACGCCATCGGTGACCAACTCAGAGAAGTTGGTCTTTGGTTTCCAATGGAAAACGCGGACGTATGCATCCATTCACTCATTTTTCTTTATTTATAACATTTTATTTTGTTTTGAAATTAAAGGAAGAAAACGGTTGCCTTCATTTCATTCCGGGTTCGCACAAAACAGGACTTCATCGACAATTCGTACGCAATGGTCCGGGAAATGACTTCGTTTTCACAGAAGAGAACCGAAATTATGACGATAAAGAGTTTGTGGCCGTACCCGCGAAGAAGGGCTCCTGTGTTCTCATTGATGGTCTTGTAGTCCATAAGAGCGCACAGAATCGGTCAAAAAGAGGTCGACCTATTTATACCTTTCATTTGTATGACAAAAGTACCTGTGAGTGGGACACCAAAAATTGGATTCAACCGACTCTTGTAAACCCTTTTCCACCTCTTTTTGTCAATTAATGAACAAAAAAATATTCAATTCTTTGATAAACAAATGATTTAAACGAAATTTTAGTCAAACTTAGAGTCAAAAACTTTTATTTAATAAAAATTTAGAGAAAATACAAAAAATAATTATTAGAAAACTCTTTCATCAAATGATAAATAATTGGCTCTAAAATCAATAAAAGAAAGTGTTTATAATTGAATTAACTTTGAAAAAGTTAATTGAGATATCATTTAATATTTATCTCATTTTTATTGCTTATACTGAATGTGTGATCTTATTTGCATTCCGTTATCAATTAATTATTTGTTTAGGGTTTTAAGTAAGTGACCTAGTTTAGTTTAGTTTAGTTCAGTTCCTCTTTGGTTTCACTTCATTTTATTAAAAAAACATATGTTTAAAATGTCAAACATATGCCTCTCCTTTTAAATATTAAATATACCTTCTCTTTAATCACAGTCCACATAGTATTATGTAATAGCGCTCAACAAATATATTACTTCAATATGTTTTACCTGAGCTCTCAATTAAACTATAATACAATAATTGAATCAATTGTAGAGCAATAGTTGTCAGTCGTCGGCATTGAATTCCTGCACACGATTTGGATTATTGTAAAAACAAGTCTCACATTCCTATACTTTTGGTGCCTTTTATTTATATAATTCTATACTAAAAGATAATAAAATTGTAACAAAAAGTACCAAACCTTTAATTGTTCTCAAATGAGTGGTTTTCAAAAGAGAAGGGCTATGAATGAAAGGCCACAGAAATGGTGTCACAAAAAAAGCATTAAATTTGTTTTTTAAAATCCATTGAATTGAATGCAAAACAAACTAAATGGGGAGTCGAGTGTCAGTCAATGACGTCATTTGTGGCGATTGAAAGTCATTTACTGCCAACTGTTACGACTCTTACCATTGCTATGAACTCAATCATCAAATTTTGTTATTAAATATAAATTTGTTTTAGAATTTGATTTTTAAATAAATTATAAAATTTTTGAGGAAAAGTATATTATTTTAGTGACAAAAAGTACAAAACCTATCGATTGTTAATATCATTAAAAGTGTATTAAAGGCTAAAATGTGGAAAGTGAGGGAACTCGTCGACAAGGCGTAAGTCATTAACCATTTCACTAAAAAAATGGGTTTAATTTACTCTCGATTTCATTAATGATATGTTTTTAATGATATTAACGTTTGTTTATATATTTTCAGCACAAATATTGTTATGAATTATACAGAAGTTGAGGTGAGTTACCATTTATTGGGTTTTCACTCTTTAATGGGTTTTAATGTATTTTAGGCAAAAGTAAGAGAAGCGACAAATGATGATCAGTGGGGGCCAACCGGTCAACAAATGAATGATATCGCCAGCCATACATTCACTTACGAACACTTCCCAGAAGTGATGGGAATGTTATGGAAGCGAATGTTAACCGACAATCGAAGTAATTGGAGGCGAACCTACAAATCTCTTCTTTTACTCAATTATTTAGTTAAAAACGGATCCGAACGAGTGGTCACTTCCGCGAGAGAACATATCTATGACTTAAGAAGTCTTGAAAATTATACTTTTATGGATGAATGTGGAAAAGACCAAGGCATTAATGTTAGACATAGGGTTAAAGCACTCATTGAATTCATTCAGGACGACGAAAAACTAAGGGAAGAACGAAAAAAGGCCAAAAAGACCAAGGATAAATTTATTGGTGTGGCCTCTGACCAAATGGGATATTCGCACAATAAGTAACTCATTTTTATTTCAATATTTTTTGGGTCTTTCCTTAACATTGAAATTATATTATGAGTCAATAAAAGACTCGTTTTAACTAATCTGTGATTTTGTGATAAATTTTACAAAAAAAATATAAAATGTTTTGAATGAATGCCTTAACCCAACATATGTTTAATATCACTCCCAAAACGGATGGCTTTTGTAAATATTGAATGAATGTTAGAGTTTGTCATCTATTTTAGTCCATCCATTAGTGATGTGCCTTAAAGTACACAATTGAGTAGACAATCACTGATATGTTTAAAGGAAAAAACATTTCTATTAATTAATGTTCTAATTATTAATAATCGGTTGACTTACTGTCACTCCTCTTCTCAATATATAAACTGATTAATGAAAACAATCCAATAATTAATGACTCAATTAATTATTGTTTCACTCGAATGACATTTATTTAAAACCATTTAATTGAAAACTTCTGTTTAGATATTAATTCAATTTAATTAAACGACAAAAAAATATTTATTACAAAAAATATAATTCATTCATAAAATCTCTTTTTTATTGCATTTTTATTTTGAAAACGTTTTTTTAATAAAAGTGATTATAAAAGCATAATTAACCAAGATTATAATAGAAGGATAATTTAGATTTTTATTGAAACATAAATTTATGTCAAAATAATTGAATTTATTTGATTTAAATGTGTTTTTGAGCTAAAATTTGTTGATCAATAGGTATAGCGATGGTTGGTATGACCCTCCCCTCCAAAAATCGGATTTCGATGAAGAAAATAGTTTTAGTAAAAGTGAGAGAAGAGTCAAGAAATACGAGGATTCCATCAGTGAAAACAGTAATGAAGACAATAAATCAAATAATTCAGAGACAATCACAGAATTGACGAAACCGGTGGACAGACCCAACAATTTTTCTGTTAGTCCTAAGAAAACGGTTAAAAAGACTGATATAAAGAAAATAGATTTGGGAGCGGCGGTCAACTATGGCAGAGACAACATATCTCCAAACAAACAAACCTCAGAAACAGAACAATCGTTTGGGAACAGCAATAATGTCAGTGAAAAGAAATCTAATGAATTATTATTGGATGAGATCTTTAATTCGGCCCCAAATAATAATTCAAATCAGAGTTTAAATAATAGTTTTAATTTTAATAATAATTTAATTAATAATAACAATAATAATAATAATGTAATTAAAAACAATTCAACAGAAGATTTCGCAGATTTTTCCTCATTTGAGACAAAATCGAAGGCAATAAATGATTCTTCAGATGATTTCTCGGACTTCACAACAGCTATGACTCCACAACAATCCTTCCCGACGGCAACCACTGGTTTAGAAGATGTTTTTCTTCAGCCATCAAATCCTTTCGGAGGGAACACCACTGCTATGAATCCAATGTCAGCTCCAAAAAGTTCTCTTTTTGATGATATTATGACACCGACTTCTCTCAATACAAACAGTCGGCCAACAGATTTGTTATCAAACTTTGGTGAGAAACCAGTCAGTGCTGAGAGTGATATCTCTCAAAACAATACTTGGAGTGATTTAAGTAAAAATGTGAACATTAGTGTCGATAATTTAATGGGCAGTAAATATGAGAGACAAAGTGCGCCCTCAATGAATCAATTGGCCCAACAATTCAGTTATGTATCTCTTGGCTCTACCGCACCAGTTATTAGGCCCACACAGGGCTTTAGCACAGGAGTGAGCCCTATTTCAGCTCAACAGCCATTCGCTCAACAAATGCCTTTTGGTTTGTATTTTTATTTTTTTTATTAACTAAAATTACTGATAAATTTAACTAAAATATGAATTGACAGCCGGTGTGACACCCGTTCGATCTCCACATATGCAAACAACGGTCCCAAATGTTTGGCCAAACACTAATAGAGGAGCTTTTGGTGGAATGTGAGCTCTATATTGTTTTTTTATCACAAATCAAAGGTTCGACAGATTCTGGTTTGTCATCCAATAAACTAATTTGTATTAACGGTTACATCAAAGCATCGCTTAATTCTAAAGAAATGGAATTAAAATGTGAACTAATTATCATAAAATCAATAATTGTTTTTGTATTCTTAATCATTACATTCCAAATGTAATTATATTTCTAAAGGTTTACAAAAATTTGTGATAATTTATCGATAGAATTGGTTTTGAAATATTAAGTCAAAAGAAACAATTAATGACTAAAATTTTATTTTAAATTAAATAAATGCCATAATATTATTATAAATATTATTATAAATAATTTTTAAGATTCGGTGAAAGGGTTTTGCTTTTTATCTTAAAATCAAATGCTATACAATTTTATAAGAAATTTTGTGTTTCTTTAAAATCTTTTTATTTACACTTTTATTGTTTATTTCTGTTGTTTTAATGTTTTAATAATCGGTTAAAATTAACTTTTAATTAATTCTGTAATTAAATTGTAATCGAGTTTTAAGTAAACTTTAATAAATTATTTATAATAAAAGCGATGAAACTCTTATCTATCGTTCGGTTTTAGCCAACAATTTATTGGAATAATTGGTTTCCGTTTTAATAATTTTCAAATAAATAACTCGCAATCGATGTCTTCTATTCATATAACAAATGGGTTTAAGAACTCATTGTTTGTCCATTTGTTGATCGTTTTGATCCATAAGTTGTTTCGCTTTTTCTTGAGCTTCGATTTGCATTTTCTCCAACTTTTCTAAAGTCATTGATTTCAGGGGTAATAGTTTTGGTTTACATAATATGAAAAATGGTTTTTCTTCCTGGATAACTATAGTATTATTACTCATAACGGGTTTTATTTCTTTGTCTGATTTTGACATTTTTCTATTCACTGTTTTTGTTATGAATTTAAAGCAAATCTGTTTCCATAGGAATTACAAAATTCAAATACAGTCAATACATTTGAAGTAAAGTTTGCGAAACAATTAAATTAATACTAATTAAAGTTTTTAAGTCAATAAAAATCTCTGAATTCAAACAATTTTTCAGATTTGAGACAAAATAACAAATATTTTGATTGAAAAAAATAAATCAAATGAATTACAGTCAGTTATCGATTTAGGCTAATTTTTGGTGCTTCAAAATTTTTTGGCCTAAATCAAATTTGGCTTAAATCAAGTTATTAAAAATATTATATTAAAATATATACTAAATTAATTAAGTCAAGAATTAAGTTGTCATTGATTAAATTTTTATATTTGATCCAGGCTATATAAATTTTTCTCTAATTTGAATAATAAATTAAGAATTCTTTAGATAAGTTATCAAATTCAATTACTTTAAGATTTTATACCGAGTTAATTACTCCCAAAATATTTAGCTCTTTGTCTTTTGATTCATTAATAATCATAATAACGGA
>JAQFZM010000608.1:0-28494 GCA_034695785.1 Galumna obvia
ACTAATATTTAATAATTATTATAAAATTAATTATAAATTTAAATAACAATAATTAAAATATATATAAATGTTAATCAATTATAATAATAATTAAATGTAATAATAATAATAATAAATTGTAATAATAATAATTAAATGTAATAATAATAATAATAAATTTTAAGTGAGAATATCTTGAATTCAATTTAATGAAATATCTATTCAAAGATATATTAAATTGATTTCATTAATATTTAATTAATTTAATTGAACTGAAAATTAGTTTTGAAACAAATTATTGGAATAATTCTATTGCTTTCAGATTACTCTCAAAACTTTTGGTTTTAAAGATAGTCTTAAAGACAAACTTTACTTCAATTTATGGCAAATTATATGATTAAAGCGTTTCTCTTATTATTTGTTTATTATTTCAATTATTATAAAATTTTAAAATAAAATATTTAATTATTAGAATCACTAATGAAAAGCGTTTGAGTGTTAAACTGGTGTTAAGTTGAGATCCAATTATTAATAAAAGAAGAGAAGAGTATTAAATTTCTTATATACTGAACGCTATTATCGAATAAAGTGTTGGACACAAATAAAAGGTCAGACAATTCCTAAAGAAAGACAAAGTCTTCCATTAATTTCAATTGTGTTTTATTTGATTCGTTTTGTCATTCATTTTATATATGAAGCAAACGATTAGAAGAGATCAGATGTAGTCCTAAACTGTTGAGTGGTTTTACGTGTTTTATCACAAAATGAAAAACATTACACTTTTGATGAGACCTTAAGAGCTATTCACTCAAACAACAGAACAATAACAGAAGGCTAACAGTTCGGGGGTAAAGGAAGGGCTCTACTTTGAATAGAAGTGCCACTACCACCCACTCCGACACCTCCTGAACCAATGGTCGCACCGCTATTACCGCCGCTATTGTTCGAGTTATTGTTCTGTTGAGCGAAAGCCACACTCTTTTTAGTAGTGGTCGACGCCGTTGTCATTGCGCTCATCTGTTGTCCATATTCTGCGTCAGAACCAGAAGTGGTCACTACAGTGGTTGTGCTGATCGTCGATTTTGTTGTCACAGGAATAGCTTCGGATACGGTTAAAGCTGTTGGTGACGGTCCGGGTGTTAGCGATGGTAATAAACTTGAGGTAATCGTTGAAGGAATACTAATTGGCGGCAAATGACTATAAGTGACCGATGGAACAGATGTTCCACTTGTGCTCATTGCGACCGATGCGATGGACGTCTGAGCGATCGATGAGATCTGATGCGATGATATGGCGGACAGCGAGGGATCAACTTTTCCGGCGGTCGATGTTTTACTAATCAGTCCTTTGCTTGAAAGCATTGAATCATTACTTCCACTTCTTGAAGCGGAAACTGATTTCAAATCCAAACCATTACTTCTCAATAAATATATAAAACATATTTTCGAGACTCACCTCTTCTTTGCGGCCAAATTTCGAGCAGAAATTTGAAGACTTCAATTGGTTTGTGGAGATTCTCACTCTCCGAATGGCATGTCATCAGTGGTCCGAAACAAATGGCGATCGCTTGCGATGACATCTTATTTCTATCGGAATGACTCATAATTCTTTTCAAGTGATCCATAAGAAAGAGAACAGTCATCTGAAAGATTAATTGTCATTAATATAGGGATCGCATCAATAGTGGTATTAATATAGTGGTACTAATATAGTGGTACTAATTTAGTGGTATTAATATAGTGGTACTAATTTAGTGGTACGAACTCTATTAGTTTTTGGCAGACATTCCAGTATTGAAAACATGAGTTTGGCGTTTCCCGACGGGTCGTCCGGTAGACATACACTGAGGCCGTCGTCCATCATATCAAACAATGCTTTGGTGAACAACGGCTCCGGTAGTTCTCGTAAATAGTCCTTAAGTAAGCCTTAAAATGTTTTAAATAATTTTATTAAATATTGTAATAATTAGTTATTGTAATAAATTAGTATTAAATTAATAAATAAATTATATTAAATTAATTAATATAAAAATATATATTATGCGATAAATTTGTATTAAATAAATTTGCAGACATTTTATCTTAAATTAATTTTAAAATTATATCAGTTTTAAATAGTCGTCTTTTATTTGGTCTTTAATTGTCTAAAAAGTTTTTGTGCGCATAATTGGCTGATGTCCTCTCATGCCATCAATTGAATGAAGAACATCCCAACAATTTCGACAGAAGTAAGTCATGCAAATATCGCGACAAAAAATAGGACCCTTTTCTGAGTGACAGTGCGAACAATTGCTTTCTTCCAAAAAGGGGTCGATTTGTATCTAAAATAAATAATTTAGAATTTTATGTTTTGCTGAATGAGTAAAGACCTTCTTCTGGAAGCGATTCGATTTGACATCAATGAAAGCGGCCATAACTGCTTT
Organism: Galumna obvia; assembly: GCA_034695785.1. NCBI lineage: Eukaryota > Metazoa > Arthropoda > Arachnida > Sarcoptiformes > Galumnidae > Galumna > Galumna obvia. The sequence continues at coordinate 2,403 of JAQFZM010000608.1, forward strand.
ATTATAAGCTTTAATCGTACTAAAAGTAACGCGTCCGGACCCGATCGGGTATTTGTATTTATCGGTATCGATACCCACATAAACTACATTTCCGAAAAGGTCTTCCAAAATACAGGCCAAACCTTCAGCGGTAAGCATCCCATGAAGTGCGCCCACAAATACAGTTTTACTTGTGTCGAGTCGTGCCGAAGGATTTCGAACATAATTCACATCATTTGTATTCCAGGGTATTATTTGGACGTCTTTCGGTCGATAACGCGATTGATTTAAAGCGAAATAAAATTTTCCGCCATTACTGAAGTCATGAGTGCACGCATTGATCAGAGACTTTACGTGTTTATCCGACTCAAAGATAAGATACAAATACCCGGCTTTGTCTTTGTTTTGACTCGAACGCGATAGTTTCACGTGTTGTCCAGGTCTTAAAATCGTCACATTTCCAAAGCGAGAAAATGTCAGTTTGATGTCGTGGTCAGTCATTTCCCAGGGCACTCCTCCAACAAATACTTTGCAAGAATAGATGGGAGCCTTATGTGATGATGCCATTGGAAGAACACCACTCCAGGTGTGTCGGGCCTCTGCGTGTGTGGCCGCGTTCTTATGCTGTCGGACCAAATCAGTGACTCTATCCGATTGATTAAAGCGTTGATTAAAGCGAACGGCACCCGAAGAATAGTCATCATAAGGACTTCCCATTTGGTTATAGAATGGACTATAACTCACATAACGGAGTTGTTGTGGTATTTGTGGGCTATTTATTAGCGAAATCGGTGTCAAAAGAGACGAAAGGGGTGAACCCATGTTTGCAAAGGTGGCCACCGGTGTATACGTGTTATCGTATTGACTCATGTGCTTAAAAGATGCCGAATGACATAATCCGTGTTTGTTTACTGATATTTCATTCATTGGAGTGATTGGAGTCATCGGTGGAGTCATCGGTAGTCCAGAATTTGGTCGATAATCACTTGAATTATAAACGCTTTTAAGGCTTACATTCTTTGTTTCGGTTGACTTAATTGGGGTAAAAACCGATTTATTGGAGTCATCGATGTGTTCATTGGTTTCACTTTCATTATCCCCCGAATCATATAAGACATTCATAAGACTTGATTTGTCGGCCGACGGAAAGGTATTGGAACGCTTCCGAATTATTAAACGAAAGTCGGGGCTCAAAGAGAACTGTGCGCCCCTATCAACCACTTTCTTCTCCTCAATAAATGACATTTCACTTATTAATCGTGACTTATAAAATAAATTAAAAGGACCAAGACACACACCTCACTACTTAACTTCACAGCAAGAAATTGAGGCTTTAATATTAAATTAGTTTAAATTGAATTGAAATAAATAAAATTTTAAATTAATTAAGAAAGTGTTTGCTTTAAAACTTAAAATCAAAGTACTTAAGAGTACTGCAGAACTTAGTTCTAAAAACTATTTTCTAAATAAATGTTTTAAACACCTTTTATATACTATTAAGCAGTAGTAGTAATAGTAGAAATGAGAGTCACATGGTGCTCTAACTACTAGACTCTAGCTCATTCTTTCACACTCAAGTCAATTTTGATTTCATGGAATGACCAAAATATGAGAAAATGAAGTAAAAGTTTAGTTATTTATAGAATTTTATCAAATATTAAAAATATTGATATTTTGAACTTTCGATGGATTTAATAAATAATGGATTAATTTGATTCTCATTTCGATTTATAATCCGATTATAGATTAATGTATAAAATAAGGGAACTATAAATTGAAATGATCGAGGTCATTAATTGAGTTCGAAATAACTCATTCGACTGTTATTACATAAATCATTGAGCGATGATTACATCCAATGATCACAGAATTATTGATCGGTCTCTTATGTTTTGCAGTTGATAGCCTTGCTCACTTTACTAATATGGCCTTCATTATAATGCTTATCGAGGAATCATATATAGACTATAATAATAACCAGAGATGACCACAAACTCAATCATAAAACCAATGTTTTGTTTCGACGCATAATATTTGTGTTTCACTATCGGTGTTAAACTCTTTTGAGAGTTTGTGGTATTCAAAAGGTATTCAAAAGAAAATTACCATAAAATTGTAGTATTAGTTTATGTTATTAATTATCAGTGGTTTTATATTAATAAAAGTTTGCTTGTTAACTTTCTAATTTATTTGATTTATGAGAAGTGATATTAAATTATCGGAGAATTTTCCACCGAATAATTCAAAACTCGAATAATTCCTCTCTTTTTTGTTTTGGAAACTTTTCGGAAATTTCATATCTTTTGCCCAAAAGAAATGACAAAAACATATTTTTTTGGTTTAAACTGATATTAAGGCAAAAGAAATAGAATTAATGATTTGATAAGAATATATGTATTGAGAATATTTTGTTTCACTAAAAATCATTTGAAATAAAAGTTGAATTTTCGTTACTTAATTCAATTTATCAGTAAAACAGTCGAACAGAATGGAAGCCGTTTTGAAAAATCAATTGTGAACTCAATTAATGATTCTTTACATCAAAATATAATGAGTTTGTTGTGACTCAAATGTTATAAATTATTTACACCAAAAAAATCGAAATAAGAAAAAGAAGAGAAAAAAAGGCAAAAACGCTAAACATTAGATTAGAGTAGCGGTGGGCATTAAATTAATCATTTATGTATTACCTAAACTTTGATTACTGTTATGTACACTAACATCATAACATAAAAATCCATTTCGCGTTCTTTTGAAAGCATTGCTTCAAAATTTTGTCACTTACTCTCTAAACATTTGTTATGTTATGTTTGAGTACTATTTACAGACAGTAATAACACGTCACAAATATGCTCAACTGAGCAACTTTTGCCCAACTATAGATTAGAGTCAAAGTTAATGTATTTGTATTGAAGTCAATGAGTGTTATATAACAGTCTATAAGTCTTCTCAGACTCTCATTTGTTTTGTACACAAGTTTCGCAACACTCGCTTCAATCGGTCCGCAAATATCGAGCGCTCTTTCGTTTACAATATTCTTATATATGAATCAAATTTAAAGAAATGAATGACTCACTCGTTATGACGTTAATGTCGGGCACGTGCTCTGCGCTCAGATCACAGAGCCAGGCATTCTTTTCGAAACTTTCCCGGAGCAATTTTTTCCTAACTGCAGACCCGCACAGCCTATAAATTCCAACTAAATCGGAGCCACGTTTTTCTATTTCATCGACACATCTTTTGACAATTAATGGTATACTGAGTCCAGAGTTTTCCCGATTCACAACAGTCTCTAAATCGACGCCAAACACTGCATTTGGAGTTTGAGTTGTGCTAACACTTTGTCTTTGGAACGCAGAGGACAAGTCTTTATATCTAAGTTTCACATAAACAGTACCCCTGGGCTCCATTTTTAGGGCTAAACTGTGGGCAGGAGTTTCACTCAGAGATAGTGAAGACAAATAAAGTATTCCTTTGTAGCACAACTTATGTCTAAAGTGCGGATCCCACGTATATAAGAGAAATGCCATTTCTTTAGTGTCAAAGAGATCCAAATCAAAGATCTCGTCCCAATCAAAGCTCTGTTCTCCACTCCTGACAACAGTCCGGGCCTTATGTATGCGATCGCATTCTATAACACAATATACGTCTCGATAGTGTTCACTGACGTGTCCGGTGCCCGCTCTCAGTCCTCTTCCGGCCAATAGATGTACACTAAGGAGACCACTGTATCCATCGTTTTGTAGCCTTCTTTCAGGTTTTTCTGGTCTATATTTGAAGAATTCTCTTGGATTTAATGAGAGTAAATGCAGTCGTGAGTCTTCGCTGGCCTTCACTGGTGTTGGGTTTGGTATCGATCCGCGCAAATAATCAAATGTAAACGAATGCGGGATTAATGAGGTTTTGCTAAGGGATCGATTCGACTCTTCGCTTCTGAATGGCAAAAGTGAGGCCAAGTGTGACGACGGGCCCTTCCCTGTCATCGCTGCACGACTTGCATATAAATCAGCCAAAAGTGTTCGCTTTTGTTCCTGAAATGTAATTCCGGTTTTCGGTTATTTGTATCACAATTTGTATCACTTTTTGTGTATTGAATAACAAAATAATATTTTTTGAAAAAAAGTGTTTATATGTAAAGAGAGTCTTACGGAGCGAATGGTGTCGAGAAGGCTTTCAGCCGAGTGTGCGATTCGGTTAATACTATTAGAACTCAAAGGAATTTGCTTTCCTTTACGCACACATTCATATATGGCTGAAGTGGAGGGCGCTCTAACCATCCATTGCTGGTACTCGTGGGACGAGTAATTATTTGGTGAAGTCGTGCGACGACCTGTCAGTACATTTCGATATCAATTATTCGAGACGTCAATAACGCGACAAATATTTTGATCAAAAATTTATACCTATCCGTCGCGTTCGAGTGGCCGGCAGTTCAGGAGCTGAAACGGCACCGTCACTGTCCTCGTCATAACCGAATGGCTGTCTCTCAAAGCGAACTGACTGTTGCGGCACTCGTCGAGAGGGAGGAGTTCGGGATAAGTAACGATAATCTGATGAAGCAATAGGTCGGGTCCGCGGCAGTGAACTACTTCTTAGTTGAAATGAGTCGCGGGACGACCCCCTAACCATTCGTGAATACGATCCTAAACTTCTTTGTCTCATTAAATATGAGGGGTTCGGAGAACTGGCCTCTGTGTCCGACGCACTTCCATCCAAATAAGTTCTTCGCCTTAAAATACTGTTAATCGTCTGATTGGATGAACTGTTCCTCAACTCATCGATTCTTCTCTGTTTCAAGTCTTGCATAGAAAGCATTGTTGGATAACCCGTTGGAGTACTTCCACGACTCAATGGTTTTACATATCTGTCGAGGAAATCATCAGACATTGTGGGGGGTATTCCGTGATCGCTCTCTGTTCGCAAAAGTCTTTGTCTCCGAAGTGATCCACTGTTGGCAACACTTCCGGCCATCGCATAGTCTTCCCAATAGCGTTGTCTTCCGGAAGATGGCGGCCGATGGACTGCAGCTCTGGTCACACCCATTGAACCACTCCTACGGGTCACCGATTGCGGCACATCTGATGAATACCCGGAGTAGAACTGATGGACCTGACCCGCGAGATTCTCAAGTGTTCGGGGGTATTGTCTTCTCAACACATTTGGCTGTTGTGTTATTATACCGTACGGGCGATTGCGAGACACACCTGTCCTTTGGTCACTCCACAAATCATCTCTGGATTGCATGGGATATATACCCGACATAGAAGTCCTCAATTGTGTCGGAGGAGTGTTATAATAAAGCACCTGATCTTCTAATGTTCCCGAATGAGGAGGAAGTGCTCTGTAGTGGCCCTCTAAAGGCACGGCCGTCATTGGAATAGAGTCGGGTAAGCCTTTCATTCTGGCCTGCATTAAGTGTCCGTTTTCACTGTCGCGTTGACTGTTGGCCTCATCGTAGGGCTCGTCTTCGACTTCAGTTTTGACGACAACAATTGGAGGGTCGCGATAGTCGTTCGCCACTGACTTTCGCGCGATTAGTGCTGATTGAGAACCGGAATACGCGCGCGAACGGATTGTTAGCACAAGTCGTCGGGGAATTGACATAATAATAACGACGTCATCCAAAGACATTCGGCGCACATCCACTAAATTGACGGCAAGTACTTCATCGCCCACTTTGAGGAGTCCGCTGTTATAAACGGCACTTTCCAGTGCTATTCGAGATATAAACACACCGTCACTACACCGATAGCCGTCCCCTTCACGAATGTAAAGCCCTAATGTCTGTCCGGGTCTTTTAATGATTTCGACGAATTGAACACTTTGTGAGACCATAGGATTGGCGTAACGGCGACTCACTTCAACCCCCGCTCTGCCCAACATTTGTGGGTCGAGTAATCGTATAACCATTTCTCCCCTCTTTTCGACGGACTCGAAATAAGCGGCAGTCGTGGCGTCGAAGTCATTCTCGACGGCCTCTATTTGTCGAAACACTTCAGATGTGATTCCACTGACTTTCCGGAAGTCGCTCTGCACTACCATTTCGGGCATTCGAGAACGGAGTGGCTGTTGTTGGCTGTGGTAACTGCCCGGTACTAAGGCTTTTCTCAAATACTGAGCACTAACAGGCTGTTGGTGATGATGATGGTGTGCCAGACCAGAGTAAGCACTGCCTTCACCTATTATATGCTGTCGCGTCACATCTCGTGATTCCTACAAAAAATGACCACAAATTGATTATAACTTTAATTATTAATTTTCATAAATATTTAAACGTTTGATATGAAATTGAGTGAAGTTTTTATATAAAACGACAAAACGTTTATAATCTTTGAAATAATGGATCGAAATATCAAATAAAACATTAATTCGTAGATTAAAGCAATGAATGAGTGATTGAGTGGTCAAACCTTTTTACGTCCGCAGCAGAGCATTGTTGAGACAAAGATGTGTTTCACCTTTTCTCGCAATAGAGACAACGTCGGAGGCGGTGGGTATGGCTCGGCGTTCATGTGTGCAGCACAGGTCGCTCTCCGACAGGACTGAAGTCTCACTATTCAAGTGATAGACACCACTCGAATGAGTAGAGCATTGTCTGACCGGCACTACTCTCACCACCATTGCTATCAAAACAGATATTCATTGCGATCGTCGCCTACTATTCCCTTCTATTCTCTCAAAAAACGTATGGCTTCGCGGATATCGAGTCTGTCGACAGCATTAGTCTATGGAAAGTGAGTGCACAGACATCTCCTCAACGCTATGCTATACCCAACGGAATGCTATAACAGCGACAGAACACAACTCCTATTATACAACACAACTATCGCTAAGATTATTGACTCTGAGGTTCACAGCGTTTGATTCCAGTCAACAATAATTGCATGAAAATAGTCTAAAGCATTACCTGAGCCGACAAACTATAAAAGAACATAAATTCAGAGCTCAAAACAGAGGTTTAAGAACAGACTCAACGAAAAAAGATTTAATCTTTTATTAATAAAATTTGTTGGAAAAGACATTCAGACTATTGTGAGACTATTGTATGCAATAATAGATGTGATGGAAAGGCCTCACATTCAGACCATAAAATTGATTTCTAATATAATTGAATTATAAATATTATATAAATATTTCATTCATTTAAACCTTTAATAATAGAAGTGATAAAAGCATTTGAAAATGAATTCTGAATCCTTTCGGAAGCGGTTCTCTCTTTACAATTGTGTCTATAATTAAGACAAATTTATTTTGAAATTCTCATCGTTTTTGTTATCCAAAGATAAAACGTAATAAGAGTTTGGAGTTAAGAGTCAATTGTTTTATAGACCTAATACTAAATGCTTTGAACGAAACACTAAAAAGAGAGTGAATTGAATGGAAAAATCATTTTCTTCTGCTCTGAGAACAGACACTCATTTATTATAAAGAGAAACAGAGGACGGAATAGAGGACACAATAGAAAAACCCATTTTTTCTCTTCTAATCACAGAATTAGACGAATAGACCAGAGTTTGAGACACACTTTTGTATTGTTCCTAAAAATTTGAAGTCAACTAAAAATATATTTAATTCAATGAAACACTAATTATTCAAATTATAAGTTTAGAGAATATTAGGGTTTATATACCATTAGTGAACAGAATATTTGAAGTGCACTTCTCTGGAAATCCTTTTTTCATTTTTTATTCTATTCGACTAATATTCTCGAAATTCTTTTGTTTTAAACGCTTTAATAAAATTTTCAATTATTTTGATGAATGACTTTCCGATAAAATAATTGAAAATTCGTTTATAAAAAAGAGAATAAAAGGAGAATTGGAATACATTTTCCAATTATGACTATTGTTTCTCATTACTATTATTATAACTGTTATTATTATTATTACTGTTATTATTATTATTATTATTATTTTTATTATTATTGATATTCTAGGAAAATTTGGTAAATTTATAACACTATTGACATGAATTGTTGAAATTTGAAATATTTTTTTGATGTCAAAAATGTTAATCAAATATAAGTTATTCAGTGCTTTATTTATTCGTTTAATTCCAGTTCAAAGAATTTCTCATTAATTTTAGTTTAATTAATATATGGAGTGTTTAGAGAATACAGACTTCAAAATATTGAAATCATCAAAATTCTTGGATATAATAATAATTTATTGTTTTATTTATTTAAACAAAGATTCCTTTGAATTAAATGTTAAGAAATCTGACGTTCAAATGATGTTTATTTAGTGAATAATGAAGTGTTAGGTCGGCCTCTGTCTGACCATTTCCCTAATGAGCTATAAATATGGTGTTCGACGACCCCTTCACCACTATTTGTGGCACAAATCAAAAGAAATTACTTTTAGTTATCGTTATTTTATTCATATGAGAAAAGTTATTAAAAATTTAGTGAAAATAAATTGAATAATATTTTTAAAAATTGTGTTCAAAACTATTTTTTCGGAGAAAAAAATCGATATTTTTTCTCAAAAGATCTCAAGTGTTGTCTCAAAGATTCGAGTTTTGCGTCAATTTTTTTAGTTTGAGTTATTTGTTTAGCGATTTTGTGCAAACAAATGGTTTTGTGTTTGATTCCGATTTGTCCGACAATTTTCAAAAAAAGTGAATCATTTATAACAAGAAATATTGTTTTCGTTGAATAACACCATTGAAGACAAAGAAGTGGCAAAAAAATCTATTTTGACCGCTATTTTGGCGAACCATAAATGAGATGTTTTTTTGAGGGGAATCACAACAAATGCAAACATTTTTTTCATTCATTTTATTGTTTGATATCATCTAAAATATAATTCAATTTAATCTTTTAAAGAGAATAACTTTTTGGTGATATAAGAGAATGCAATTTACTTAAATTGAACAAGGGCATCTTATTTCAAAAATTGAATTTTTAAACATTGAGTAAAATATTATTAAAAGTATGAGAACTTTGTTTTAATAGAATTTCTTCACTAACTTTAAAAATGAGTTAAGTTTGTCTTTTCTCTTGAAATGTAATAAATATGTGACCGTTTGTGATATAATAGCCACGGGTTTGTTGAACTGTTCACATCTGATACATAATAAAGCATTTGTTGTTGATTGAGACCAGCAATGAATACAAATGTATCGATCAGTTGGAGGGCCGACAATACAAGAGTTCCAATGATTCGTTTCATATAATACATATTATTTCAATATTTTCAAAGTTAACGCTATTTTTATTGATTTTTTCTCCTAATGTTATGCAAAATTCAGGCAATTATTTGAGAATTTGTTTGACACAAATTTGAACATGCTTATTTTATTCAAGATTCAAGTATCACGAAAATGGTTCGGTTGGCAATAATACATATTTTATTGACTTAAAACTATTCTTGAAATACAGAATATTCTTAGCAATAGTTTACTTAACTTTTATTCGAATAAATTTTTGTGACAAAACTGTAAATCAGAGAATAAATAATATAAATTAATTCAATGAATATATCAATGAATACATTAATCAAATTCGTTGTAATTTATCGAAAGAGATTAGACGTGATTTTGAATATGTCTTCAGAATTTTAATTATTATTCTATTGTATGAGTTGTCGGTTGAAGAATGAATTGTCAGACATTTAAATATGAAATTCAAGTTTAATATTTAATAACTCCATTAAAAATTGATGCCTCGAATCCAGATTTTCAGCGATAAAATCGATGTGAAATCCCTAAAATCCCGATTCTCTGAAGTGAATGCATTTTCCATAAGTGAGTCTTAAAATATTGAAAAGTGAAGTAATTGACATATTTTTTAATGATGTTATCCAATGGTTTTACCCAATGATATCATAAGTATTGCACTCTTAGATGAATATACTGTTCAATGGAAATACCAAATGTGAATCAGTTGTCAAAAGATATTTCAACTGCAAATAATATTGATATTTGGTGAAATAATCAATGAGTAAGAGTAGCTAGGTCTATCCAATAATAAGCTTTGGATAAATAAGGAATTCTCTTCTTAAAGAGAATGTTGTGATACAGCGATTATCGTGGCTTTCATTGTTATGAGGGGTTTGTTTTACATTTGGTGCTTATCTTTTATGTGGTCCCGACTCGACTCTCAGCTATATTTTATTTAACGCTTGCGATCAATAAATTGTGTGAAGACATGAAACTAATAGATTTGTTGTCTGTTCTCAACAAATAGAAAGTATTTTCATCAGATAATGAGTGAAGTAGTGCTCAGCCTTTCAGTACTTCGAGTATTCACGAGTTGACTCAAATTGAAGACAGAAAAGCATTTTCTAAGACATAACACCTATTCTTCGGATTAGTTGTTATTTTAGTCAACATTTAAACATTTGTTAAACAATTCTGTTGACTATGACTTCCCGTAATGTCTGATATAATGATGAGCCAATACTATCATTAGTCAAGTTTAGGGCAAACTATTAGCCCTTTCTTACTATTGCGTCCCTTTTTCATAGAGTTGGCAATAAATGCACAAAAACTGATGAATGATAATCGTCTGAAAATAGATTCAGAGAATAATATTATTAATTCTGAAGACATGAGTTCTAAAGAGTGAGTCTTAAGACAATAAATGATTTATACGAATATATAAATCATGATTTTCTTCAATAATTTGTTAATATTATAAATAAGATATGAATTTCAATTCACGCACATTAGGTTTGGCTTTAATTTTATTCCAAACTATTTGAATACTCCTAATAATCTTTTGACAGCTCTTATACTCATTTCTAAATGCAAGAACAAAATCAATATTTTTCTTATAAAATGACATTCGTATTAATTTAATGAACAAAAATATATGCAAAACAAGGAATGGGAGAAATGGGAGGACTCTTTCCTCGCTTTTGTGTATAGAGAGAAAGTGCTCCTTTTAGTTCTTAAAAATATGAATTTCTTCCTGGTCTTTATTCTTAGAATTAGTCGACTGTTGATACAATTGTTTAATAATTCTGATTTTCAAATGATATAAATTTACATAAATTTGAATTTTTATTGAAATTTCATTCATTTAATTCTTATTTAATAAAATTTAACTAAAAGTGGAATAATTTATTCCTGATTTTATTCTTAAGAAATTTTTTTAAATAAAAAAATGGAAAGAAATGGAAAGACTGTCCGCTATTTTTAGTTAAATGAATGACAATCTATACGACAATCGATATATAAGGAGTCATTTGAGTGAAATTCTGTGAGCGCTTTACTTTTTGCAGGATTACTTTCAACAAAAATAAGAGAACCCATGTTTTCTTCTCTCACCAGAAATAAGAGATTAATGTTCAGTAAAATCGAGTCAATGACTGGTCAGACGGTATCAGAGATTTTATTAGAAACGGATGACAAACGTAATGAAGACTAATGTAAGACATAATAGTTTACTAAAAAAAATGATAAAATTATTATAAAGTTATGTCAAACCAGAGATTAATTTGTCTCTTAAACTAATTATTGCTTTTAATTTTGTCCGAACGGTTAAAATCTGTTCATAATTACTATAATTTAAGAGAAAATTCATTTTGATCCAGGTATTCAATTTATCAAATGATAACTATAATTAAAAATAAATCGATGCTATTATTGGCCAAAGAATTACTCGAATAATAGATTTGGTATTAAATTCTATTCTAAAAACATCTTTAATACAGCCTTTAATAGACTATTATATGATTTAAACGTATCTCTGGTATTGAGAACTAAATTAATGTGTTTATTGATGTGAATTATGAATCGGCAATTCATGCATCAAATCCTGAATATAAACCAATTTTATGCAGTTTAGGCCTCACTCAGTGAAGTGCGGGTTGTGTTCATTGCAATGCATTAGAGCCTACGTTTAAAATAAGTGATTTTTATGGATTAGTTTTCTGACTAACTCTAACTTCAGAGGAAAGAAAATAAAAAATTATATTAGATTTTTGTGACTTTCATTCCCGGACTTCACCTAATATTTCGCTCAGAATTTATAGCTTATAATCCTTTAAAATAATTCAAATGTGAATTTTTTACTCACAAAAACTTGTAGTGAATTACTCTATACTCTATTCTTCTCTAATATAAATGGAATAGAATTTGACACAAATTTTTTGAGAAATATGGGAATGTTATCCAGGAATGAAGATAACCATAAATTGAATTAAATTAATTGTCAATTAGAGTAGAAAATCGAATAAAGAGTCGTTGAAATTATTACATAATAGGACTCAAAGATTCAAACTATTATTGAATTTATGACTCAAATCTTTTATGGTTTTCTTTTAATCGTCTTTCACTACATTTCCAGTGAATTCACATTTTTCTTAAAGCAAAACATTTTTCGTTCGATTTTATTTCCTGGTCTTCATTCTGTGCGCCTAAACAACTTCTGAGCCAATGTCTATATTTGTGAACTTTCTTTATCTGAGAGAACCGATCGATATATGTATACCCATTCGGTTGGGCTTCCATTCATAAATACAATGTGAAAAAAAAGTCAGACAAAACTCATTTCTGATGAGAAATACTCTTGCACATAATATTAGAGATATTTTTGTTGGCTATCTCTCACTCTATTTCTTATAACGAATTGCAATCTTTTTTTGAATAATTTCAATGCATTTCTTATTCAGGAAATTACTTTTTCATGTTTGCAATCAAAAGAATCATATTCTGTATGGAAACGAATATTTAATTACATCCCTTAATATGATATGATATGAGGCAACAGTTGGATCCGATCCAAATCAAACTCAAACTCCACTTCACAAGAAAACGATTACAAATACATTAATTTTAAATCTGGGAATGAAATCAATTTTAATTTAAGTAATTCATTCCGACATTACTTTAATAATAATAACTATTAGTAATGAAAGTCTAAAATAATTTGTTTATTAATTTCAAATAAACAGATTTGAGCCTAAAATAATTAATGAATATTTATTTATCAATAGTTTTGTTTATTTCCAAATCATTGTTTAAATTCCAAACGTTTTTGGAGTTAATGTTATTAAATAAATGTTTAGCTCTAATTTGATGAACTCATCCAAAATGGGAACAGAATAAGAAATGTGTTGATTGAATAGTCTTTAAATAATTTAAGAATAATTTTTAGCCAAAAATAGTTTGAAATATAGTTTCCGAACAAAAAGAAATGTATTTTAATATTATTGTCTAAAAAGTGGGAAATGAGATCTAATTAAATAAAGAGATGCCAAACATCTGTCAAATTGTAATTAAAAGTGCTTTCCTTTGCATTAAGTTTGGAAACAATTTATTCAATCAATTATACAATTCTTATAAAATGATAATTAATTAAAGAATATAAGGAATTGAATTAAGTTTTTTATTAAAATATCCTCGACTTAAATGAAATAATTTGAGTTAAGGCAAAAAATAAAGAATAGAAGAGATGTGCGAAACCTTTTCATAAAAACCTATTATAACTTTAATAAAAAGCTCTAAATATAATATTATAGTGAAAATGGATGAACTTTTTTGCTTTGTTTACATCAACAGAATTTATGATTAGAGTTCTGAGAAAATTGTTTGAATAAAGTTTAAGTTTAACCTATTCTTCAACTGAGGAGTAATGACTTTTACTTATATTTTCGTTATACCAGATATTAGTTCTGTTTCTTAAATAAAGTAAAGTATGGCATAAGAATTGAAAAATTGATTCATTTGAGCCTAGATAGCTTTTCCCCAAATGTTTTGCCTTTTATCGAATTATAACAAATAAGATTTAAGGCGTTTAAGGCTTTCAATTCATTTTCTAATGATTTATAAATCGACAAAAAAAAGAAAAAAAATTTCTAAACTCTTTTCTAAAGAAAATATCAGTTATTAATTCATTTATTGTTTAAAATAATAAGAGATATAATGAATAAATACTTTTATATTAGGAAATGACTAAAGATATTGATTAAAGAGTGGTTCCACTTCACATCATTGAGTCTCTATATTTCTCATCAGATATTGAATACAACATTTATTATACATTTTGTTTATTAGAGAAACCCATAAATATTAGAAGAATGAGAATAAAGCGTTTATATTGAAGTTAATTGAGTTTTACTTCTCAGTTGGTTTGTAGTCGACGACTACTAATATATTTATTCCGTTCGTTATTTAGTAAATAACAATTTGATTGTAAGCAATCATTTCCTAAATAAATATATAAACAAATGTCGTCATTATATACGAATTCGTAATTAATTTATGTCTAAAATAAAGTTAATTTAAATTTCAATCAATTATTTAATTCTTAAAAATTCTATATTTTTGTATATTTTATGGTTTGAATTCTTAATAAAGAATGTTAATGATGTTTAGCAAGGTAATTTAAAGATTAGACGCAGAACTGTAGTATATTTGCCTTTTGGCAGAAACACTCGATTTGTAGTACATTCCGACTGACTATTACTTTGAGTTGACTTTCATTCAATAATATTGTTTGTAATAATTGGAAAACGAGTGCCGTTTCTATCAATAGTCTGATAACAAAGACATCTGAGTTATAATCAAAATCGGTTGAATTCATTTTTTTAATAGAATAGAATAAACTAAAGAATTGCACTTATTTGAGTGCCCTTGGCATTTTCTCTAAATGAGTAAATTAGAACAGAATTATTGCCACTAATACAACATATTGTCTGAAATTGTGTTACATTTAGCAGAAAATTTTCTTCGATATAAAAACCTACTTCTGATTCGTCTATTGGTTAGTGTTTTGGATTTGATAACGTTTTGACTGTTTTGACGGTTTTGACGGATTCGAAATTTTTGCTGACTTTTAGATTGAGTTTAGTGTATATACGGACAGAATTTAATGTATCGAATGATTGTATTTTACGATCCGTTGACTGAGGTTTTGGTCACCGAATTCATAGAAAGTGTAGAGAACTCACATTAAATATAGAAATAAAGAATGTTTTGCGCACACAATGGACTCAAAACCATATTTTTGTACTTTTTTCTGCTTTTTGTGGTTTTTGTGGTTTAACGCAAAAATTCTATTTTAAGATATATTTCCAAACGAAAGATCTGTCGGACATTAAAGGGATATAAATAGGATTCGGATAAATGTGTTCATAAAATACAGTTTCCATTAGAATATGTTTTCTCTTTTCTTGGATTTAACGATATTTACTTCTTTAGCATAAAAAATATTATGGAAATCGAAAGACAGTGGGAATGCCTTCCAATTCTTTTCATACTCAAAGTTTGGACATTATTTGAATACAATTGTTATAACCAGGTAATGGCCAAAAGGGGGAATACCCACGAGGAGATCAAAATCGGTAAAATATCCCTTAAGATTTTGAAACCTTATTATGTATTGTATTATACGGATAAGCACTAGGTTGTTTTCGAGGTTTTAAATTATGGGTGGTGTAACTTCCGAAATACCTCCTAAGATGGGCAATCTTTTGCCATCCCTGGCTATTGGCTGTACTTCAATAAAATATGTAAAGTAAAAGAAAAAAACATTTGAAAATCTAAATCCCCAAACATTAAGTTATATATCTTTTAATAATGATCAAGTTCATTTTAATAATTTACTCTTAGATTGTGGAAGTGTTTCCTTTCATTTGTCAAAAAAAAGATAAAATCTTCAGAAGTTTTTTCTATAAAAAGAGATTATTTGATATATTATTGTTATTAATAATAAGAGATATAAATCTATTGATCGCATAATAATTGATTGAGAGCTAAGTTTAGTGTCTTTTAATACTTTAATCTTTAGTAAAGAAGAGATTATTTAAAGAATATTTTTTGTTGTCTTAATTATTATGAGTTTATATATTACTAAAAATAGTGACATCTTTTGATGGAAATTACTTTCATTTGATTTATAAAAGTTTGTAAACAATGCAAGTATTAAAAGAAGTTGAGAAAAACTTAGTAGATCATTCTTTTGATAATCTTATTGAGAATCTTAAATTGATTCGGGATAAACTTAAAGAAGAAGAAAATCGATTTCTTTTGAATGAAGAGATTAATAATTGGGTTATTTTGTCGAAAGTATTGACTCATATATTGAATAAAATCAATGAAAATAAATGTGTTTTAAATAATAAAATATTTTTGGATTTAATTATTGAATTCTTTCGGGTTTTAAGGAATTCATTAGTCGATTGTCCGCAAAGCAAACACTCAATTATTACAATCGGATCCGTTATTGATAACTCTTTTTGTGTCTTTCAATGTTTATTCCAATTTCTTAAAGAAGACATTGATCTGATCCAAAGACAACACTTAATCCAATCCATCAAATGTTGTCTTCAGTTTTTTGCCAATTCGTTGAGTGGTTTGGATGAAGACAAACACCAATTGACACAAATTAGAGATAATATTTGGAAATTATTTTCATACGACGTCTTCAGGTATTCATATGATTATAGACTTAATGTACAGAAAATTAAATTTTTAATTAAATGTTTCAGTGAATTATTATCGTATGAATTGGACACAACTATTGGTTTGATCTCAAGTATGATATTCTTCTCTTGTGTTCGAAATAATCAAAATATTGAAAACAATTTGTTTGAAATAACAAAAAGTGAAGATTTGTTTAAATTATATAAAATATTTGAGTTATTATTGAATCAAATCGATAGCGAGTCCTCTGAATGGAGTCTTTGGTCCATACAATCAATGCTTAAAACAAACAATTTTTTGTCTAATTTTTACTTTCATTTTAAAGACAAACAAAAATTAATTCTTTTGGATATTATTCTCGAAATGACTGAAAACGAAAACAACTCAAAAGAGATTCAAAAATCATTTAAAATCAATGACTCAAATGTCGTTTATTTGAAAGACTTATTCAAACAAAATATCGCAGATATCGTTAAAATTGATTCTCAAACCGAAGACTTCGACAAAATTAATGAAAACAAATTCATTGCAATTCATATTTCAAAACTTTCGTCAGTTTTGTGTGAAATGACTACAAATGAAAATTATTTGAATCAATTCAGAAATGATAGACAACTTATGGAGTGTTTATGCGATACATTGAAAACCATTCAATTGTTGGCCAAAAGCGCCGATTCTTCACATTTCAAAGCTTTGTCTCAATTAAAACAAATCAGTGAAACCGATAAGGAATCAGAAAATCCTGTTTTTGGTTTTAAAAGAAATATCATTCGTTTGATCGCGAATTTGGTTTACAAATGTCATCAAATGCAGGAATGGGTCCGACAATTTGATGGCATTCCCTTAATATTAGACTGTTGTAACATCGATGCCAAGAATCCATACATAATGCAGTGGTCCATATTTGCCATTAAGAATATCGTTGACACCAATCCATCCAATCAACAGCTATTGTCTCAATTGTCACGAAATGGTGTCTTAATTAACGATGAATTGACTAAAAAAATTGGGTTCAAATGATGCCATCGATTAAATCAATTATTTGACTCTTTTTTCATAAAATTTTCTAATAATAAAACTTTTTATATGAAATCTAAACACAAATAAAAGTCAAAATTAAATTAAAAAAAGCGCTAAAACTGTTTCAAAACGTTTGTATTTAAAACATTTAAATTTTAAGTCAAATAAAAGATTAAAATTTAATTTTGTTTCAAATGAATTTCGATTTAATTTTATTTAATATAAATTAAAAGGATTGAAGGGTTGGTCCCTTTAAACACAATTCAAAACAAGTATTTTTTAAATTATTATTTTCAGCGTTTCATTCATAGGACGTAAATGTAATTAAAAGACGTATATTATGAATGAATGGATTGTAAACAAAGACAAACAAAGTGTAGTGAATGGCAACCAATGCATACAAAACAAACAAAAGCGACGACAGATGTTATGATGTCATCAAACGATGCGATCATTTGTTGACAAAAATTACAATACATTCAAAAATCAATTCATTCATCGATTCATTAATTCATTGTTTCATTTGATGTCACAAATCATTGTCGACACTATTTTATTGATTTCTACCTCATTGTTATCCAACATATGTTTAAAACAAGAAATTGGAGCCAAAAACTTATCCACAAATGAATTAATTACTTTAAAAGTTAACCAAAATTTAAATTTCAATTAAAAAATATTTTAAAATGTTTTTCAAGAAATTAATCCGATTTGTAATTAACAGACGATTTATTCATTTAAAGCTCTTATTTATTACAGTTTTAGTTATTTTATTTACTCTTTTGTTTGTATTAAACGACAATAAATTTGTGGACAAAACTGTTTTAAACCCTAAAAATCAAATCATTTCTGAATTAAAACTAAAAAGTTTTGAAACTAAAATCAATGAAATTAATGAACAAAAAGTCTCTAATAATGAAACGAAAGAAATTTATAATACAATTAAGACAACTCTGATCTCATTTAAGACAAATTATGATTTGGAGGCCAACAGTGAAGAAGATTTGGATTCACTTCGAACCAGAAATACTTCGTCTGTCATTCGGTGGGAACTCTTTATTGTCTTATAATTGTTTATTGGATTTGTTTGTTATCAATAGGTTTGGAGGATATGATAAGAATACGATCAAAATCGCGATCACTGTCTGTGGAAATGAAACACTAAATCAAAGTCTTATATCTATTAAATCTGCGATTATTTTGACTGAAAGTCGACTCCATTTCGTTATAATGAGTGATGAATACAACCGAAGAATTATTAGTCAAACCGTAAATCTTTTATAAGTTTTTCCAAAATTAGTATAACTTTTGTTTAGTTATTAAACGAATGGCCGAAACATATTTTAAGTCGAATATCATTTGAAATTCATTTGGTTTCGTTTCCAAATACTCTTAATGTCGAAGAATGGAGACATTTATTCAAATTATGTGCCGCTCAAAGACTTTTTCTTCCGGTATTTATTATATTTTCTTATATTTTAATTTTTTTATTCAATATTTGTTGAATTTAAGGCTATATTAGAAGATATCGATTCAGTAGTATATGTGGACACCGATGTCTTATTCTTAACTCCTGTTGACTACATTTGGAATTTCTTCAATCATATGAATGGTTCCCAAATGGCGGGAATGTCGCCCGAAAGTGAAGACTTTGCGAGCAGTTGGTATTATAGGTTTGCAAAACATCCGTACGTCGAAAGACTTGGCGTTAATTCTGGAGTTATGTTAATGAATTTGACGCGAATGCGAACATTTGGATGGACTGACTATTTAGAGCCATATCTCTCTCAATACAGACTAAACATTGTTTGGGGCGATCAGGACATCATTAATATTATATTCCATTTCAATCGGGGTCATTTTAATCCCTTTTTGAAATAATTTTTTTTCATTAATTTTGTTTTTGTTTTTTTAGATAAACTATTTTTATTCGGTTGTGACTGGAATTATAGACCCGACCATTGCATTTACACCCGGGTATGTAAACCAGCAGAAAAGACTGGAGTTAATATAATTCACGGCAATCGCGGAGTCTTCTTAAGCAAAAAACAGCCGCCATTTCGGGCCGTATATCAGTCTTTTGAAAATTTTGAATTTGGAAGCGATTTATCACTTCTTCTAAATTCAATGAAGACTTTATTGGAGGAAACGTCTGCACACAATTGTGGTAAAGCCAGACATACATTTACTATGGCTTTAGAACGATATATAAATAAAAGATATAAATGATATATAAATTTAAATATAAAAATGTGTCCAATATTTCTGCCAAATATATGTTAAGTTTTATAATATTTAATAATATTTAATAATATTTAATAATATTTAATAATATTTAATATAGTGTTAATAATATTTTAACACAAACTCATTGTTTATATGCATTTATTTAACGATTCATATATTTTTTAATTATTATTATGAATACATTTATATCAAAGAATTTAATGCAAATTAAATATTTAAGAATATTTTTAAAAATATTTATGAAATCTTTTATTTATTCATTTTTAAACAAAATCTGATTAATTAGTTATGAATCACAACTTATGGTTATCTTTGAATGAATTCCAAAAATTAACTTTTTTTGATACTTTGTTTAAAAGTTTAGTTTTATAAAACTAATAATCAGTGATTAAAATCATTTTATTTATTTATTTTAATATAAAAGTTATATTGTATACGAAATGTAAATGTATTGTATTTGATTATATCGTAAACATAGTGTTATGAATTTGAAATGACCATGATAATTATAATGATAATGATAAGTGAATGTTATATTAAACGGGTTTATTAACTTAAATAATATATTAATTTGAAAGCATTACTTAAATTTGAATGAATAGCTTTCATATGAGATAAACGAAACAATTGTTGCTATAGTTTTAAAGTTTAGGTCAAATAAAAAGAATCGATCGATTTTCAAAATTTTTAGAACTTTGATTAGCTTTGATTAGCTTGATCAAATTTAATTTTTAAATTTTTTAATAGAACTTTCTCAGTGCGTAACTGATAGGAGTAATAAAATTTCATTTATAATTTGAAGAAAAACACAAAATTAACGAAAATGTGGTCAACAAAAATCACTTTTGAATAACAAAAGCTCTTTTATTTCTTAAACGATTTTAATAATCTTTAGTATCAAAATAAAATGTAGAACTTTTTATTTTACTACTAATATAAGTAACCTAAATAAACACAGAATATTCAAACCTAGGTTTGGGAAAAGAGTGTTTCATTTTTCACATTGAGCAAATTGAAACTCAGCCTAAGTAAGTTGGTCACTCTTGTCAAGAAATCTTTTATGTGGTTCTTTTATGCTCCATTGCTACAGAATTGAAACCAGATTATCCACTTAAACATAATTGCAAAAATAGCTAGTTCCATATTTTAAAATTTACTCAAATTTCCCAAGTTAATAATTTTTGAATAATGATATTTTTAAAAATCTCAAATTTAAATTTTATCAAATTATATCAAGTTTAATTTTTATCTTAAAGATTTGATTTATGCTCCCTTTTTGTTTAATTGAATTTTAGTGAGACACAAAATGGAACTTTTTAAATGTTCATGTTAAAATTTATAGTTCAAATGAAAATACCAGAAAAATTGAATTCTTATATTTTCAATTCTATTTTATTTAAAATTACAAAAAAACTAAATATAGAATATGATTTTGAAATTGAAATAAAATTGAATGAAAATGAAGACTTGATGGGAAGAGTTTCATCAAAAAATAATAATTTGTTTAAAAATATTTTTATTAATAAATTTTTATATAATTTTTGTCTAAAATTTATGTAAAATATAACAAAAATGAATAAAAATATGTATTCAAATAAAGAGATGCTTTTAAACTATTTTTAGGTCATTTTCAGTGGTTTTAGAAGATTTTCACCTTACAGAAAATCTTTTAGGACCTTGCCCATCCATTTTATAAAATGATTAAAGTTAAAATCGTGTTTCATAATTCAAACTAGGTTAAATAATTTTATTAGTTGTATTCGGAAGTTAATAAAACTAATCAGTTTATTAAAAGTACGAAATTCAAGAAATTTAATGAATTTTATAATTTATTAGTTATAGACTATAACTTATAGTATTACAGAATTAATAGAATAATTTCAACAATTTTTTGAAAATAAATGAAGAAATGATATAATAATTGTCAACAAATATCCGTTCTAATGCTCTGATTTTGAGGGAATTTGTGTCCGAAATCGTTAGAAAAGAAATGTTTGTGACAGCCCTACAAAACATAGATATAAAGACAGGGCTTTATAGCCATAGCCTTACCAATGATGTGTTCGTGACTCTAACCCTCGTTAGGGGATAACTACTCTATGAAAGACAAGAGAAGTACACCTGTCTTACTGTCAGCCAGTCTTGCGTTTCATCTCTCACTCCTCACTCTTATCTCATGACAACTAATAATCACTTCATCTCCATTCGAGTCATTTATACCTTTTTTAAAAACTGGTTTAGTTTTAATGACAAAATAGCAGTTCTGCTCTTATGTCTGCTCTTATCTCTGATCCTAACGTCCAATCAATGCATGTATTAGTGTTGAGTGTATATCACATTTGACTAAATCCTAGATTCAATTCAAGCCTAATTCATAGCTCAGTTCATACGAAAGAGACTTTTATGGAAGCCTTCATCCAATTCTGAAAATTCTGTTTTTAGCCATCGATTGGGTTTTGAAGTGAAAAACACAAAGATATGAACATTTGGTGAACTTGAAAGCCATACGCACTTTGTTTTACACTAATATCACTCTTATGTGTATTGAATAGACATAAGGGATGACCAGACATCAAATAATCCCAACAATTTTGGAAACAGATGTGTCGGTTCCAATACTACACCAAAACTGATTGATCTGAAGATTAGATTTAAGTTTTTTTTTTGCAAATAAAATAAAAAACATAAAACTTCAGAAACAAATTCACTCACTTTTCGAGTTAATTAATATATTAGGACTTATATGATTAACAAGAACATTAACAAGAACATTAACAAGAACATTAACAAGAATCATCAATGAATGACAAAATAAATGGATTCAAATTATTTTTAGAAATAAAATTGATTTAAATAAATGGACTAAACATTAGAGGCAGAAGTGGTGGTGAAGTACTTCTTGAATATTGTTTGCAAGAATTGAAATGAATTTGTGTGAAGTGTCCGTTAGAGTCGTGCCATAAATCTGTCCATAAATCAAAACTAAGTCTTAAATTTTGGAAAATAATATAAATATTTTCAAATATAAAGAAAAGGATTGAATTCTTTGGGTGTCTTCTTAGTCATCAAAAAAAGAGCTGAATAGAGGCCATCCATTTTGTGAAAGTGTCAAACAATAACAATTGGAAATTTTCCTGACTGTCATTCCGTAAGCAATCATTCAATTCAAATGCAATTTCTTTGATTTCTTTTCTCAGTTCTCTATTCTATTATTTGAATTACTTTTCATTCGTTTCCTATTCTCTATTGTAAAGTAATTTTTACTGACTTTTCTGAGCATCAAATCATATGAATCGTTGTATTTATTACACCAAAAGAAAGAGAGAATTCTGTTTTCGGGAACGACTTATGACTATTTTGGCTAAATTTTTTTATTAAGAAATAGAAACTGTTTCTCAAATGTTGACAACTTTTATGTCGACTTCATATTATTGAAGAATCAATTTATTTCTCAAATGCGAAACTGAATATCTCTTTGTCTCTAAATCTTATTTAATCTGATATTAAGATGAACTTGTTCATTTTCTTGGAATTTAATAAAAATAGTTTAAAAGTTTGAATTTTAAAATTATTTATTTCTTAAAAAAAATAATAGCATTAAATGGATTTCTTAGGGAAAGGCTTTGATCCGTTTTGACCTCTAAATGGATTATTTATGCGATTTTGGATGACATCAGAGACTAATGTTATGTTATTTTACTCAATACGTCTTCAATTATTGAGAGATTCTTAAGATTTAAGCTCAAAAAAAGGAAAGAATAGATGCAAACACTTCTATTTGTTTAATGGTTTGACTCGTCTTAACCTCACTCTTAATGTTGAAAATAAACGCTTTGAAAGTTTTGATACTTTTGTCTCTTTTAATGCTCTTCTCTTTGATTAATGTCTAAAACAAAGTTTAATATCATTTCCAGTGTTTTATTGTTTTAACAAAAATTAAACTCTGATTGAAATGTTCTGTTTTGAACACAAACTAATGTTTATTGGGGGACACCATTCACACCATTCACACCACTCACACCATTCACATTATTACTTGAGATGTACTCGAAAACATTTTGTCTCTCATTTGGAAGAATTTAGTCATAACTCTTAATTTAAAATCTGAGTCAAAACAAATACTAATAAAGAAAAACACGAGAAATACATTTGAATTTTATGTAAGTTTTAGTCTCTCACTATTATTTATTCTGAGCTCTTCATTAACCTTAAGGTTCTAACCATAAATTCAGAATATGGGCTCAATTTGAGGATATGGACTACTTTTGTGAACATTTGTCAAAAATGTCAAAATATGAGGAAAATTCTACTGAAAAATATTTATAACAAAATTTGATTCTCTTATTGAGTGAATCAATTAATTTGCGTTTTGGGGGCAAACAAGTGATGCCACTCTTCTTTCAATTCTTATCCCTTTTTTGGTCAGAAAAGTCTAAATAATATTATTTTTTGTTCATTAATATCGCTTTACTCTTATTTTTTGTCATCCGTTGCAGATTAGGTGAGATTACACGGCGTGAGCATCAAAATAATAGACCAGACTTTCAGTTAGTCAGAGCCCCAACTATAGAGAGTGAACACAAAGTCACTCAAAATAATAAGATTAATGCTATCTCTTGATATATTCCGAGCATTGAGATAGAGATGAGGGGAGAGTCGACCCTAAATTTTGTTCTCAGAGCGAGAAAATGCTTTTTGTTCGATAAAAAGCACTCAAAAGACAAACAATGAGTTAGTATTTCAACTAAAGAGTGGGTCATCGCATGCCTTTCTGACAGACATTCCTCACAATAGAGAGAGTGAAAAGAGTGGCACTTTTGGCTCTACAGACTTTTGATGGTATTTATAATGCATTTGCAAAATACAATCCTTAGGGAACGACACTTAATAGTAATGGCAGATGAGATGATCTCTTTTTCAGTTGTATTTCTCAACTCTTCATAACTCTTCAAAAATGTAGAAAACACTCAAATCATATAAAAGGTTAGATTCTGGTACAGTTCAGTGGAGTTTTGTACAGTTCACAGGTCTCTAAAGTAATAGTAATGTGTTTTATGGAATTCGACATTAGAAATGACTGGTGGAGTGATTCACCACTTCTTGTGCTCGGGTTAGTGCACACATACACAACATTTTAAGGCTTATTTTCAAATAAACTTTGCTTTTTCACAAAAAAAGATATTCGGTTTCAAATGTGAGCTAATGTTCTGCCATTTCCTTTATAGTCAGAGCCAACGGTTTCTTATTTATTAGATTTACTCACTTATTATATATAGAGTCTATGTTTATCATAGACTGTAAGTGATTTGTGCTCCAAATGTATCGAAACTAAAAGAATTTGTGATTTTTTCGTTCAAATCTTTGCAATTCCTGTTTGGCTCCAATTCGTGTAATAAGAGTTCATTCGATTATAAGGTGTTATTCTTAGAGCTCTTACTTCAACTCAAATTATGACTGCAATCAAACGAAATACAATGGTTTGGATGACAACTGTATTACACTTTCTTTGGTGTCAGCCCTCAAGTGCTTGAATGGCAAAAATAATGCGATTTCTGATTCTCTTCTCAACAAACGCTTTCATACAATAACTACAATCACTTCAGCGCTGATCACAAAAACTCAATGTTTTTAACCCAACTTATGATCAGTACTTCCAATGAACCAAAACTTTCATTTTTGTTCGCAAAACTTTATTGTGTTTTCAATGATATTAAAAGTTAGAGTTATATCAGAGTTAAATAAATGGAAATTTAAATTATTCTGAACTAAAAAAATGCAAAAATGAGATCACATTTGAATTAGTTATACTCAAAATGTAGTCAAAAAGTCTAGAGTTCGGGTCATTTTGAATATTATGAATGAGAGGAATAGAAAATCAGAATATTGTATGTAATGTCAGTACTGGCAGTGACTGATTACTAGCCGTTGAAGACATTATTTCTTTAGTGTATTAACGTTTGACAAATGAATTCATTTCTTAATATATTGAATGCTTTCGAAAGAAATGCTTTTGAAAGAAGTGATGCGAAAATGTATTCAACATTTTCTCTATTTTTCAAATAATTCCTTCGAAACGAATACTTTTGTTAAAAGTTTTGGTCTTTTATTAGAATCGATAAATATTTCCGAAGAGTTTTTTTGAATCGATTGACTAAAATTCGTGTGGATATCATTTTCAGATATGAGTAAAAACAATTTAACAAAACTCTAAATTCTGAGATAAATGTCTAAGATCTCAGTTATTGAATTGAAATCTATTTTCAAACAAATTTTATAAATATAAAGACGACTCTCCGGAGACATACAGTCGAGGACATAACTATGTGATTTAGAAAAACTACAATTACTTTTGAATGGATTGTTAGATTTTAAAGCGGTTTTCACTAAAATAATCAAGAATAGTGGTATTTTATAAAACTAATAACAAAAAGAAATATTTATCAAGATAAAATAATTTTTGTGATGGTCAAAC
>JAQFZM010000609.1:0-28488 GCA_034695785.1 Galumna obvia
CACCATATGACGCTATGTTTAATTCAATATAATAGTGACACTTATCATCAATTATTTTCCCTCCAATTTTCTATTTATATTATTGTTTATAGTAAACAATATACCTAAATGTTTTTGTCATGTTGTATGTGAATAAACAAATGTAAAAAAATGTGTTTTGTTTGTGTTTATTGTTGCCTTAGACCCTCGTATCTATAGATATTTAGAACTCTGTTAATAAAGAATAGAATTAATTTATTATTTTTTCATTGTAATGGATGAGACTATGGCAAAATATACCAGGTATCATTGACATTATTGCACAATATATAAACCTCATACAAATATAACAAGCGATATTGTAATTGTACCAGTTGTAAAATTTTTTCCACATTTTGTTCACCGATATTTAAGTAAAACTATTTGTGGTACTATTAAACTATTTGCCAAATACCATATTGGACAAATCACACCCACTATGACTCGATCCTTTGACCATCCTTGTTATTATTGGAGAACCATTCAGTTCTCAACTTTGAATCCCATATGAGTAAATTGCAAGAATATCTCAGTCATAAGCCTCTCGTCAACAAAAAATATAACCAAAAATAGGAATATTTATATGTATATAAGCCTAAAAATGAAACTTGCTAACTTGGGAAGGTTGTTTATGTTCCGATGAGCTAGAGTATTGTGCAGGCATGGCCAAAACTTTCGATTCTAGGGGAGGGGTATTAGGGGAGGGTATTTTGCTCCGGTTTAGGGGGGTATTAGGGGGGTATTTTGAAAATGACCAAAAAAGTCCTTAAAAAGCATAAAACGTCGTTTTAACTGTTTTCTGATGTATATGAGTATAACTAGTCATATTTTAACGTATTTTATCAAAATTTATGAATAAAACTTAAAATATTTGACAAAAATGCATTTTTCAAAATTTTCTAAAATATTTTTCACCAAATTTTCATCTTAAAAACTGTAAATTTGACGTTTTTACCCTTTTTTTAAGTTTTAAGTTAATTTCCATAAAAATTACAGCTTTTTACTTATTTTTCTCTTAATTTTTACTATTTCCCGACAATCTTTCCGAATTTTTTTTCCTATTTTTCACTTTTTCTCTAAAGGGTGGGGTACCTTACTTTTCGTTTTTGTTAAAATTATGTTTTAGTTTTGTATTGATAAATTTTTTTAACTTGTTAACAACAATGTTTACAACTTCGTCATAAGCAAAATTCATTTCAATCATTTATATTGTGTAATTTAAATATTTGTTGACCATATGAAGAGGTTTTCCTTCATATCCATACAAAAGTGTAGGAATCGTTAAAAATTATAAAATATTATTGGTTTTACTTAATTCATAATCAAATTCAGTAGAAGTTACCAGTTGTAATTTCCCCTACTGTGAAAAGCACCTTGGTGTGAATACTTGACGATGGTTTGGCGGATTCGCTATACAATTAATGTTAAAATCCTTATTAATTGTGAATTTCTCTGTTGTGAAAATCTATTAATTGTGAACACTTTTTATTATTATTAGAAAATAATGAAATTTTACTTAAAAGTAACTAATATGTTTGATAATCGCAAATTTAAATGATATTGGTCTCTTCTGAAAGCTTATATTTCATAGAATTGATTGGTACTAAAATTATCGGACAATGGCTTATTGTTCCCTTGAAATTGTACAGAAAAAATTAGGGTTTAAAGCTTTAAAGAAAAATAAATTTTGAACTGATTTTTTTCATTTAAATTAGCAACTTTTGAACATGATAAAATTATTTGTTAAACTTTAATATTTTACATTACAAAAACTCTGTTTTAAACATTTTTATATTTATTTTCATTCATACCAATAAATTCAAAAAGTTCAACATATTAAAGTTTAATAAAATAATTTATCATTTTCAAACTTTGCTTATAAGTTATAACTAAATTATTATAATATTTTAAATTTAAAAATGATTATAATGTTTAGAAATGTTATATAAAAGGGTTTAAAATAAATAAATAAAATAAGCATTAAAAATTTTAAAAACTATAATTTTAACTTAAATATTATTTAAAATTATTCTTTAAGAAAAAATTATCTAACTTATTTATTGCAGAAATACTATTTTTTTATTAAAAATAAAGTTATTCAAAAATTTAAAAATTAAACTAAAAGTTAATAAGTATAAATAAAAATAGATGTATATAATTGTTTAAATAATTATAAAAATTGTAAAAGATATTTGCTTTATATATTTAATTACAAATTGGACTACATTATAAAACCTATAATACTACCTATTTAATCATTGGCGGCCATTTTGAAAATACCCTTCCTATACCCACCTGCCGCGAGAAAAGTAGTTGAAAATAGCAATACATCCCTGTCAAGTTGACCATGGCCATCCCTGCTAGGAGAGCAATGTTGTTTTTGGTGATACATTTTAAAATAATTAATGCATTAATTGATCAAGTATGTGGTTTAAGGAATAGCTAAAATTAGGTAAAATATTTATATAAAATAAATAATAATTTAAGAATAAGTTTACTCATATTATAAAATACTCATATATTTATTAGTAGTGTATATGGGGTTATATACTTAAGTTAAACAGAGCCCAGCATTTTGTCACGTGACTCCGCTTATAGTTTTCTAAGGGGTTTGTCACGTGGCTTGACTTCCAATTTTTTTCTCAAAACCTGTTGCCATGACAACCTGTCCGACCACTTCTCTCGAACTTGTCCAACCGCATTTTCTGGTATTTCTGGACTTTTCCAACCACATTTTTCGGTCCCTCGGGACATGTCCAACCACATTTTCGGGTCTTTCGGACCCTGTTCAATCCCTTTTTCGGGTCATTTATCACAAAATTGATTAGTCGACAAAATTTTAAGTTCCTTTTACTTTTGGATTCTTTGCAAAATTTGAAAGCTTGTTCTACCTATCACATAAAATTTAGGAAAATATTTTCAAAATAAAATTCAATTAATTGTATTTAAGTAATTATCCTATTCGAGTGATTCTTGGACAAATCAAAATAACAAACATAGATTTATATTATAATTAGGTTAATTTTATTGCTATTAAAATTATTTGAAGTAAAATATACATGTTAATCTATACGTTATATAACTGAACGTTTTAAAAACAATATTTAATTAAATGATAAAAAATGTTTTAATTTTTAAAAGTAATACTTAATTTTCAAAAGTAAAAGAATTTTTAATAATATTTTTCATAAAACTTTACAAATTTTGTACAATTTTATAAAATAAAAAAACCCGAAAAAGCCCGCAGACCCGAAAGACTTTACTCAAAAACCCGAACCGGGCCGACGGTTTAAAATAAAACCCGAAACCGAAAAAACCCGAACCGGTTTCGGGTTTTTTCGGTTTTACCCCAAATCGGTTAACCGACTGTGGCCTCTATTCTTAACAATTAAAATTATGAAAATTTTTTATTTATAAATTATTTGTATTTTAAAAATTTTATATAAACTATTGTTTAATGAAATTGTTAATTTAATAACTGTAATAAAAACAATAATTTCAAAATAAATATAACACTTTTCATGAATTAACTTTTGGACAACGATTCATTCGATTATTTTTATTGTTTTTTTAGAAGTTATAAATTTGAAATATTTATAATAAAGATAAAAAGTTCAGAAACTATTTATCAATAATTTTTATTTTATTTTAATTTTTATTTAAATTATAAATATATTTTAATTTAAATAAAAATTAAAATTATATTCAATTTATTATTTTATCAAATACTCTTTTCCATATACAGTAAACTCTCACAGTTGTGACTCTCTGAGTTATGAACTTTCCGAGTTATGAACTAATTATAAGGTTTTGGCGGACTCGCTATACATTTTAATGTTAAAGACTCTCCAAGTTATGAAATCCTCAGTTATAAAACTCTCTCATTCATGAATGAATTTTCAGCAAATTTTGGTCAAAAACTCTCTGAGTTATGAATTTTTTAAAGTATTATTTAAAGTATTATATAAAAACTGTAAACGGTTTTCAAAAGTCAAATATCAAATATTAGTCTGATATTATTATTGAAAACAGTGTTTATTTACTTGAATTAATAATTTATAAATGAGTCTTAAAACTACTTTTTTTAAATAATTTTAAAATCAAAGAGTTTTTCAATTGATTTGAAAACCAAATATGAAATATTTCAAGACATTGACTGCGGACCCAATAAAAAAGCAATTGTCTTGAAATACAATCTGAAGAGTCAAATTGCGAATAGATAGTAGTAATCTAAGACTGCCCAAGGTATTAGATGCAATGAAAGCTATAACCACACTTAAGACATACACTGTTTCTCTAAACCCTTGGGACTCGAAATTTTTAAATTAAACATGGTAAATCTTGAAATTATTTTATGAATTTTTTTTCCAATTATAGAATTTTAAAAGTAATTTTTATAAGAAAAAAATTTTAAAATGACTCAACTAGGAAAAATTTTAACTAGTACATTTGGAATGCACCCGTTATTTTTTAAATGAACAAGATAATTTCAAATTTTTTTCTTTATAATCGAAGAAGATATATATAGGCATAAATTTGTTTTTCAGTTTTTGATATCATTTTTTTTAAATGAGTTATGATTAAAAATGTTTTGAAAATCTGAGAATTCTAAACCAAAAATATTTTTAAAAAAATTTTAATTGAAAATTGAAATTCATCGAAATGACGGATGCATTCCAAATGTGTTTATTATAATTTTTCCTAGTTGAGTAATTTTGAAATTTTTTTCTTATAAAAATTACTTTTAAAATTCCATAGTTGGAAAAAAAATCATAAAAATATTTCAAGATTTACCATGTTTAATTTAAAAATTTCGAGTCCCAAGGGTTTAGAGAAACAGTGTATATCATTTCCATAGATGATATCAAAGAAGATATACTAAATGAACTGGACCAAATCAGTGATAAAATTCAAAAACTAAATATAACTAAATCAAAACAATCTAAACAGTCTTTCTGATATTTAATTTAAGCATCTTATAAGTAAATATTAGCTTAAATATCAGAGATGGCTAAAGCGGAAATTCAAAATAACCCCTGAATAGCATAGTCCTGAAAAAACAGCTTCAATGAGTCGAGAAATAAGGTAACACCACCTTCCCTAGAAAATTTTAACTGACCTTTGGCTTACTTGACAAAAATCACCACATTTTTAAAAATTCCATGGTGATTTTCAAACTTTTGTTAATTTACTAAACTTGAATATATATTGAATCAGTCTTATAAATTTGATTAGAAAATTCCAAATCTAACTTATTTAACATAGTCTTGCCGTATTATGAATTATTCTCACCTATATTGATAACTATTGCACATTTGTTTTATTAAATGAAAAATATTTCGTAAAAAATTTGTCTGAATATAATTAGAAGTAAAAGATAGGTTTTATAAATAAACTAATACTCAATATTACAGTTATAGATATTACAATATAATAATAATAATTAATATATTTTTATGACTTAAATAAAAAGTTTGAAGGCAAGTTCGGAAAAAGTAGTATAAAATGGGTGCTGGCCATTTTCCTGCCAAACCTTTAAGTATTTGTAAACCGATTTTAATGTTCTTGATACTAAATAATTTTTAATACATATTAATTTTAAATAATTATTCAAGAATAGGTCAAACTTAAATATTTTGTTATAAAATTAAAAATCAGAGCGTTCTTATTATCTTATTTTTATATTATATTAATAGTTATACAAAAAATTAAAATGCTCTTATTTTGTTCTTATATTTTTTTTAAATGTTCTTTCCGAGATCATAAGGATCTGGTCACACTATATTTGTTGTTGCAAGTAATGGAATCCCTTTGTTGAATCAACCAAAATCTTGGTAAATTTTAGGCGAAACCCTGAGTCGCTTTATCGCATTTCGATTAATTATTGTTTGTATTGATATAAAATCACTAATTATTAGCAATAGCATTAACCTAAAGATCGGAAACACTGCTCTCTTACATTGGTCAACGATGGGAATAATCGATCTTAATCTAAGGACCGGCCTATTCGTAACTTTATCAACGATTAACTTAACTATTTTTCGGTCTTAATCTAAAGATCCTAATTAACTTAATTTAAAAATTAAAACATTTTTCAATTTTAAACCATTTTATTTTAATTCATAAAAAATAGATAAGTGTTAACTCTTGAGATAGAAATCTATATTATTAACTTTTATAATAATAGCTCCAATTAATAGTTCAAGAGAAATAAGAGATCGGGGCTAATACAATCTTAGGTGTGACACCCGATATAATAGAAAATAATATTCAAAATCATATTTAATATTTGATATATTTAATGTAAAATATATCAAATTAATTAAAAAAGATTAAATAAATTAGTTTTAAATTTATTTAATTTATATAACAAATTATAATTTCTTAAATAACATATTCTTGAAATTTTTATAAGACGTGAAAACAGCATTTGGGTTTCATCAGAAAACTTAGGTTTAAGTTTATTTTATTTTCAAAAAGAATTTTATTTTTTAAAAATATTAATTTTTTTTTAATATATCTGTAATTTTGACATTCCATCTATAATATAATTTAAGTTACATTAATTTCCAATTTATAGTTCGAAAAAAAGATAGTTTCTAATACAATCTTAAGTAGGACACCCGATATATTAAAAAATTATTTTAAAAATAATATTTAATATTTGATATAATTTTAATAAAATAACCATATATTAAACATTAATAAAGCATGAATAAATTAGATTTAAATTTATTTAATTTATATAAAAAACTGTAATTTCTTAAATAAAATATTCTTGAAATTCATATAAGACATTAACACAAAAACTTGGTTTCCTCAAAAATTAGGTTTGAATTAATTTAATTTGCATAAAAACTGTATTTTTTTAAAATATTAATTTTTTAACATTATCTGTGATTTTATTCTTAAAATATCTTTATATGCCATCAGTTAATTTTTTTAAAATTTCATAATTTAATAAATAGCAAATTTATTGATTCTTTACAATCAGCAAACATAAAAGTTTATTTGAAAATTTTGGCATTTATTTCAATATTTGTACATTTGGTAAATTTCAATATAAAAATTATGAAATCATTTATATTATTTTTATAAATTATTCATTTTTAAAAAAATTTAATACAAATTATGTGATAATTTAAAAACTGTAATGATATTAAAATTTCAAAATAAATATAACCATTTTAACTTAAATAAAAATTATGGTCTAGCCATGACAATATGAAAATTTTGTAATACATTTAATTGATTGAGATTAAGATTGATTTTAATATTTGGAATAATTATAAGGGGAGAAAAATTTAAAAAACTACAAGTCAATAATTTTTTATTTTATTTTTGAACTAATTTTAATTAAAATAATTATTAAAGAATATATTAAATATCTTCAATATTTTTTTAATTTGTGAAATATTTATAATCTAAAAAATATATATATTTAATTTTTTTATAAACTATATTTAAGTTTTATAAAATTATAATTAATAGTCATAAATAATTTAAACAGTTTATTTATTATTTTCTTATAAGTGCATTCTTTGATCAATATATGGAAAAAAATAAGTATTAAAAAGATATTTTTATTTCACGTTTAATGCTAGATTTAGATATTCAAAAAATTATAACTGGAATAAAAATTTTAAATAATTTTGAAAATAACAAACTCAAGAGAAAAAATTTAAGTTCTTCGAAGTTATCTTTATTTTTTTTATTTCATGTAACAGTACCTTGATAATTTATATGATTTCAAGAAATTGATACTCCAAAAAAATTTATATCGTTTATCTATATTTTTTTACAAGTACAGAACTCTGATAAATTGACCTTGTCACAGTTGTTGTTGTGAGTAATGGAATCCATTTGTTGAATGAACCAATATCTTGTCAATTTTTAGGCGAAAATCTGAGTCGCCTTATCGCATTTCGATGAATTATGTATTGTTTGTATTTTTATATATCCACTAATTATTAGGAAAAGTCTAAACCTAAATACCGAAAACACTGCTCCCCTCCCGTGAATAACGATGGGGGTTTGCGGCCTTAATCTAATGACCGTTTTATCTGTAACTTTATCAACGATTAACTTAACTATTCTTTCGTCTTAATCTAAAGACTAATTAACTTAATTAAAAAAATTAAATATTTTTTCAATTTTAAACAATTTTATTTGATTTCACCAAAATATAGATAAGTTTTAACCAGGGATGGCCATTAGGGGGGTATTCCAAATTACCCCCCCTGGAGCAGCAAAATCGGCAAAATACCCCCCACCTGCGAAAAATCAGCGGTAAAGCGCCACCCCTTAAAAAAATGGGGGCGGCGCGAAGCGCCGTCACTGATTTTGTAAATTTTTCATAATAAATGGCCAATTTTTGAAGAAAACTAGTAATTTAGATATTATTTTAAGTTAAATATCGTTTAAACGTCATTTTCTCATCACAATTATGAATATTTTATTGCGATTTTTACCAAAAAAACCAATTTAATTTAAAAAATAGACAAAATATTGCTTTTTGAGTGAGTTTTCATGTATAATTGGCAATTATAGCACTTAATAACCTTTAAATGACCTAAAATAGCATTAAAAGGCCAAATAGTGCAAAATTAGTCGATTTTGAGGTTTTTGAAAAATAACCTACCTTAATACCCCCCTGGGATTTTTCGCAAAATACCCCCCTATCACCCCCTGGAGTCGAGTTCTTTAGTCTTCCCTTGTGTTAACTCTTGAGAGATAAATCTATAACTAACTATTTATCAAAAATGTATTCCTATTTAAAAAATAGAATATGAATCTTAACAATGAATGTTTTAATGACTATAAATAGAATGACTAATTGTTCTAAATAATAATACTAGTTTTGTCAAAAAAAATGAGACATACAATTGAGAAACCTTTTGATAATTTACATTTTTTATAATAGAAATTTATTTTTTCGGAAATTTATTTATTATTCGAAATAACTTTACATTCCATCTATAATATAATTTAAGTTACAATAAGCAACAAATAATAGTTAAAGAGAAAAAAGAGATAGTTCCTGATACAATCTTAGATGGGACAACCGATTTATTAAACAAGGTTTGAGGCAAAGCCATTTCCACTACATTTACAGGATTCTATCAGTGAGTGGGCCGATAGAATGGGTGAGAGGGCTGGTAGACTGAATGAGTGGGCCGGTAGACTGAGTGAGAGAGCCAGTAGAGGGGGTGAGAAGGCTGGTAGAATGGATGAGAGGGCTGGTAGACTTAAAGAGTGGGTCGGTAGAATGGGTGAGAGAGCAGGT
The DNA here is from genome assembly GCA_034695785.1 of Galumna obvia. Lineage (NCBI taxonomy): Eukaryota > Metazoa > Arthropoda > Arachnida > Sarcoptiformes > Galumnidae > Galumna > Galumna obvia. Next base: position 9,305 of record JAQFZM010000609.1, read on the forward strand.
AGAATGAGTGAGACGACCAGTAGGAGGTGAGAGGGCTAATAGAATGGGTGAGAGGACAGGTAGACTGAGTGAGAGGGCCAGTTGACGGGTGAGAGGGTTGGTAGAATAAGTGATAGGGCTTGTAAATTGAGTAAGAAAGCCTGTGAACTGAGTGAAATTATTATTCAAAATTTTATTATTAAAATAATTAATTATTGATTTAATAAAAATTCTTACTAAAATACACATATTTTCGAAATAAATTAACTAATAAAAATTAAGCCTATATTTATATTTCACTCTGGATATAAGACAAATACTTATAATATTCATAAAATAATTTATTTATCAAACCCTTATTCTTATCCAAATTTTGAGATCCAAAATTAGTTAAGCCTTATTTTAAACAAAATTTATTTACTTAATTATAAAAATAAATAAGGTTTAAAATTTGCAACCTATTTTAAAATTTTGCAAAAAAGGATATAATGTTATTAATTTTTCAAAAATTTTTACAAATTTTATTTTCAAATATTTATTTTAAAATCCATAGTTATGTTTTATTACCAAGTTATAAAGGAAAAACAGTTCTATTAAAATAAAAAAATTTAATAAATTTTCTTAAATAACATTGATTGATTATTTTGAGATTAATTTTTAATGAAAATATAAAATATATAAAATATAAACATATTATATTCCTTTACAAACAGAATAATTCAATAAATTTTATAATTATTTTCTATAGACATAAACAATGAAATATCTAAATAAATATCATTTCAAATGAAAATATATATTTAAAGATTAATAATAATTTAAAGTTATATAATTAATTTTATTCAATTTTAAATTAGATAATTGTATTATTTACAGGTTGTTATATTTTCAGAGTAAAATAAAAATACTTCTTTTAATTGTGAGCATTTATTGCCGAATTTAATTTGGTATCACCCCATTTCGCCAAAATCATATTTGGCCAAATCCCCCTTCCCCAAAGGTTTTTATCCCACTTCTCCAAATCCCATCTCGCCAAAAGTTAAAATACATTTAATCCGGAAACTCTTATCTTATCCCACTTCGCCAAAAACTTTGATACAATTATAAACATTTTATAATTAGACTTGGAATAATCTTGTTTAAGTTTTTTAAAATTTAGTTTATGTTAATTTAACTTAGTTTAGGTAAGTTTGTTTAGTTTAGTATAGCGTTATTTAGTTTAGTTTAATTTAAGTTAGGTTAGGTAATGTTAGGTTAGGTAAGTTTAGGTTAAGTTAGGTTAAGTTTGTTAAGTTTAGGTTAGGTTAGTTAAGGTAATGGAACATTCTATTAATTAAATTATATAATTAACATTTAAAAATATATTTGGCGAAATGGGATTTTGCGAAATGGTGTGTAACCTTTAATTTGATAGGTGAGATAAACACGATATACATATATTGTATCAAAAACTTGTTCATTTTAACTGTTTTATATATTCTATAAATATTTTTAATAAATATTGCTATTTTTGACTAATTTTCTCCCGAAAAGGAGGGTATAGGGGGGGGGTATTTTTAAAATGGCCGCCGAACGTAAAATAGGTAGTTTTATAGGTATTTATGGGTATTTTCTTGAATTAATGCATACACTTGACTATTAGTTAACGTATTCTATCATATTTGAGCGAAAAAACTATGAATTTATTGCAAAAAATAAATTTTTCAAAAATTCTGAAATTTAAAGTAAAAAATTTAATTTTACAGCTTAAAGATAAGAATTAAAAACTGTAAATTTGACACTTTTATGAGTTTTTATTTTGTTTTATACTATATTTTTTATGAATTACTGCTTTTTATTCATTTTTTCCTTATTATTTACTATTTTACGAATTTTTCACTACGTTTACGAAGTAAAATGTAGTATATATAATCGTTTTGCACCATCCACTCTACAGGCCGACCAACCCATTATATAGGCCTAACCATCCACTCTACAGGCCGACCAACCCATTAAACAGGCCTAACCATCCATTCTACAAGCCGACCAACCCATTATATAGGCCTAATCATCCACTCTACGGGCCGACCAACCCATTAAACAGGCCTAACCATCCACCCTACAGGCCGACCAACCCATTATATAGGCCTAACCATCCATTCTACAGGCCGACCAACCCATTTAACAGGCCTAACCATCCACTCTATAGGCCCATCTACCCATTATACATGCTCATCCACCCATTCTAAAAGCCGATACACCCATTAAACAAGCTCAACCATCCACTCTACAAGCTAAAACACTCATTTTACAGGCTTATCCATCCATGCCACAAGCCGTTTCACCTATTAAACAGGGCAAAATATCAACTCTACATAACTATTCTGCAGGCTTTTAAACTCAAACTACAAGCTTAACAATGTAGGCTTTGCTATCCTTTTCAGAAGATCCACCCTTTTGTTTTTAACGTGAAGATTTCAACTTTTTCATAGAAATGGAGGAGTGTGTGTAGACTGTGATATCTTTCCCTGCTGACTAACTCTTTTGTTAGTATAAAAAAAATTGTATTTCTGATAGAAACGGAGGAGTTTATAAGCTATATCTTTCTCTTTTGGCAATTCATTTTGTTACTAACAAGGAAATTTCGTCTTTTACATAAAAACCAAAGGGAATGATAAGCTGTTAAAACTTCCATTTTTAACTAATGCTTTTGATAGTAAAGGGGAAATTTCATATAAATGGATGTGAGTATAGGCTGTGCTATCCTACTCTGAAGATCCACTCTTTTGTTTGTAACAGTAAAATTTTGTCATTTTGATTGAAACAGAGGGGAATGGTAGACTTTGCCCTGCCTGGAGCTTTAACCTTCTTGATAGTAACGTGGATTTGTCATCTTTTTGATAGAAACGGAGGATTGTTTGTAGGCTGGGATATCCTTATCTTGTGACCAACACTTTTGTTAGTAACGAGGAAATTTCGCCATTTTTATAGAAACGGAAGGGAAACCTAGTTGTATTACCCTGCTCTGGTGATCAAACAATTTGTTAGTAGCGTGGTAATTTCTTCTTTTTGAAAGAAATGGAGAGTAGTGGTAGGCTTTGATACCCTTCTCTTTTAATCAAAATTTGGTTAGTAACGGGGAAATTTTTTCCTTTAGAAAGAAATGGAATGGAGTGATAGTCTGTGATTTCCTTATCTGGTTACCAACCCTTTTGTTAATAACAAGTGTGTTTCTTCTTTTTAATAATAATAGGTAATTTATTAGTGTTTTCTATATTAACGGAGCGCAGACAAGTTGTGTACACGATGAGAATCCACCTTTTATTTGTATAAAGAAACCAACATCTTTTTGGAGATTAATAGATACTTTATTAATCTTTTCACTAGATAAATTAGATAAAGTTAGATATTGTTCTCTATGAAGATTTAATCTTTTGTTTGTAACTAGGAGACATTTTCTTTATGGAAAGCAACGGATAATTTAATTTTATTTTAATAGTAACGAAGATGTTACATAAAATGTGCTCTCTCTAAATAATAACCCTTTAGCTTTTAACGATAAGCCAAATTTCCATGAATGATAATGAATTATTTTACAGTTCTTTTGATAGTAATAAAGCGATTAGCAATGTACACTCTATATAGGGAATACTCTTGATAGAGACAACGCTGATTTTGTAATTTTTATAGTTAAACTTAATATGTTAATTTAAAGTACAATGGTTATTAGCAAATTCAGTCTGAGCTTGAGTCAAAAATTTAAAATTCAATTTTGGTTAAGGCTTATTTTTAAAACTTAGACCATTACTATGGGGGTTGTAATGAACAAAAAAATCGATTTAAGTAAATCACTTACATAACAAGTTACAAAATGCTAGAAAAATAAGAACCCTTATTAGAATAGGAATTCTTTTTAAAATGCTTGATTATATTTTTAACTGGATTAAATTTACTAGATATCATATTCTATTGATAGAAGCTCGTAAATGTAGTGATTATAGGCTTTGCCTCATATCTTGTTTCCTCCTATTTTTCTCGCCGATGCACTGGGGGGGGGGGGGGTAGGCCCTCGATCACAGGGGGGTATTTGGGCTATACCCCCTCCCAGATGGCCATCCCTCATCACTTTTTCTTTATAAATTTTTTACTAGATGACAATTTAAAACTAATTTATTTTTTCTCTGTACATTTATATATAAATGCATGGAAAATGAAATAAAAATGACATAAATAACATATAATAATATAAATCAAAATTTATTATAAAAGCATAAGCTTTTTATTATAAATATTACTATTTTTATAACTATTTTTCAAAAATTAGTATTATTTTTGATTTAAACCTTAATTTATATAATATACATTGACACTAATTCATTTAAGGAACAATTAACTAATTGCCAACCTTTTCTATTTTCTAAAATTTCCAATTTTTATATTAATAATATTTGAATAATTTAATGTAAGAACTTTCATGAAATAAAAAAATATAATTTGTTTAAAATATACTCATACTATTTGTCTAAAATTTATATCAAATTATCAATGTAAGTGTACAAATTTTAAGATAATATTTAATAGTTTATATACTATTAGTTTATTGTATTTATTAAAAATTTAAAATTTTTCAAGAACTTTTAATAACTGTAATAATGACAAAATATTTAAAAATAATATAATCTTTTTATTAAATTAATAAATTTGGTAAATCTTCGAAAGAAGGATTTTCTTTTGATTATTTTAAACTAACATTTGAAATATTAAAATAAATATAACTGAAATAAAAATTGCGACACAAAAAAAGAAGGGTTTGAAGTTTATCTTTTAATAAAAATAATTATAAAACGAAAATTTAAATTTTAACTAATAATTTAATTGAAAGTTAGATGGGTAAATTTCTTTCAATAACATTTCACTGGATCTGATTTTTCAATAATGTACACTTTCTTATTGAATTCATTACCTTTATATGGGTTAAGGCAGTTTTACAACGATTGTGAAGAAATTGTTTTACCCAAATTAATTATACAATTAAAATTTTGAATTTTGTAAAAATTTTAGTCATTTAATAAACAATGATTGGATATAAATTTCAGATCTTTAAAAAAATTATAATTAAGCAAATTATTTATTTTCAAATAATATAAAAATTAGAAAATTATATGTTCCATTAAAATATTAAAAATACAAACAAAATTAAATGTTTATTTATTATTTTTTTTTAATATTAAATATTTTTTTTATTCAATAACTGTAATAAATATTATATTCAACTAGTAAAATATAATTAGGACCTAATTTGACCTGAAATTTTTTTACAATAGAATACTATAAGAATATAATGATTTAACTATAAGTAAAATAAATTTTCAAATTTATGCTATCTCTAAATTGAATTTTTATCTTGAAAATTTAATAAAAAATCATGAGATAAAGATAAATATATTTGTTGTGAAAATAGATTTTTCTTTCTTAATTAATACTTTTTAATATAATTGTACATTTATAAAATAATTATAAAAATAATTTGTGTTTATTTAGAAAAAATGAGAGTATTTTAATAATTTTTTATTTTTTAAAGTTTTTAAATAAGTTCTGATAAAATTAATTACAAAATTATTAAAATAACTAAAATGAACCCAATTCTGTTTTTTTATTTTCATTTAAAATGTTTATATCATTCCAAATGAATAATTTAATTTACAGTTTAATAATTATAAAAAAATTTTAAAAACTTATTCAGAATTTTTTTATGGAATTAAATATTGAAATTATAACAATAAAAATCTTTTACTCTATTTTTTTAATAATATAGCTTTAATTGTAATACAGTGTGACCTCTTTTTAACGAACAAAACCAATTTTTTGTTCGTTATAACAAGTAAAGCCTATAAAAATTTTGAAATTTATCTAGCAAAATTTTAGTTTTGTTAATAATAACAAGAAACTATTAATAAAACCATATTTCTGATAAGGACAAGATGATAATAAGTATTGTGATTGGGACTTTGAATTTGATATTTTTTTTCGATGACCCATTATGATCCCCTACTCACCCCATAACATATGGAACAACATCATATTATTTTGAATAAATAGTATTATAAGATATACGATAACAAAATTTTCGATTTTCATCGAATTTTCATAATTTTGAGCCCCCTGCCCTTTGAAAATGTTTATCAATAATTATAATGATTTTCATAGCAATGCATCGATTGAAACCCATTTTCAAGGATAATTCCTTCAAAAGTTGAAAAACTTTGACTACCTCTAACGGTTAAACAAAAATTTGATCCCTCATTTCGCTTTCCTTAAACTTATCTTTTGGTCATACCTTTTGACACAAAAAATTTCATTCGATTTAATTGGGCCATACAGCGGTTATCTAGCGTATCAAATTTGCGATTTCTCCCATAGACCCAATAGGGAAGAAATTGACATTTTAATTTTTTATAAAAAATTCTACGCATCGATTTTTATTTTATTCTGGGGTTAGTAGGAAATCATCATGGGTTATTGAAAAAAATATTAAATTCAAGGTCATGATCACAATACTAATTATAACCTTGCCCTTTAATCATTTATAATTAATTTCAATATTTAACTTTTTCTCTAAAGAATAAGCTTGCTATTTTGTTGATTACTAACTTTTTGAAATTACTTTTATCTAAAAAGACAAAACATACTTGTTTGACTTATATTGTATTAGATTATTTTTAAATAATGAATTATTTTACAATTTTTAAGAAATGCAAAAATATTCATTCGTTATAAGAAAACACTCTTTGTATAATAAGTTTATCAAAGATTTTCCGTTAAATCGAGGTAATTGCTATAATGAAATTCTTTATAAAGAGTACAATCACTATAGTAATTGTCTATTTGGTCCCCTTTTCTTAACACTTATTTCCTTATAACGAATTAATCGTTATATCGAGGTTCGTTATAAAGAGGCTACACTATATAATATTTTATATTCTATATTATAATTTTTGCAATTCTACTAAAATTAATTATAATAAATATTCAGTATATTGATTGTTAATTTTAAAAATATATTGTTAAATTAAATTATTTAATTTTAATTCAAAAGATAACCCTAAATTTAATATTGTTATTGGTCAAGGTGTATTATCATGATTATTCAATTGGTATTAATTGCTCATCTACCAATAATATATTTTAGAAATCTATGAATTTTTATGAAGTTAGATTAAGCTAAAGCTTAGCTAAAGCAAAAGTATTAAATTTTATTAGAATAATTTTAAAAAAACTTCAAAAATTTACAATTAAAACAAAATATAGTTAAAAAGTGTATAAATTATTATTTTTCGAAAATGTCTTTTCACTTCATCAGAACAAATTCCTTTTTAAGCATCAACTTTGAGGCTTAATTCAGGGGGTTATTAGGATGTGAAATATTTGTTCTATTAAGAGGGATATTAGTGGTAGAGTAATAAGAACGGTTAATTTGTAAAAATCTTGCTTACTTTTGATATTTATATACATAGCTTTATGAACTACAGTAGACAACATATAAATTGTTTATTTGAAAATTTAAAGAAAATGGGCTTACTTTGGAGACTAACCCTTTTGTTTGTAACGAGGTGCCAATATCCCTGTGGATAACAATGGATAATTCTGTAGTCTTTTCTATAGTAACGAAGTGGATTAGTAGGCTGTTCTCTACTTGAAACCCCAACGTTTTTTTAGTAATGTGAAAATTTTTCCTTTTGAAACATACGGATTAGAGTGGCAAGTTGTGCTTTCCTTAGTAATCCACCCTTTTGATGGTAAATTTAAATTTTGTCTTTTAGATTTAAATGGGTAATTTAATAGTATTTTTGAAAGTAATGAAGAGGTGAGAGAGGCTGTGATTCTATCGATATCCACCTATTTTTTTTGTGATGAGAAGTCAATATTTATAAGGATAAGAACGGGTAATTCAATAGTCTTTGTTTTAATAAAGGGAAGGGGTAGGCTGTGCTTTCTATGGAGATATACTGTTAGATTTTTAACGAGGAGAAAATATCCCTATGAATAATTAATCAATTAATAAAACATTTTAACCTCGTAAACTTTATTTAGGTTTATATAAACAGGCGGGTAAACTGCCTTTCACAAATCTTGAGCCTCAGCAAAAGAGAGAACGAGCTCCTAAGCAACCCCGACAACGCCGCAAAGATCTCTTAATACATCTACAATTTATTGTCGGTATATCTGCTGGTCGCCTACCGGTTGGGTGAATCAAATAAATTATTTTTCGGAATTTTGATGACATTTTCAGAACATGTCTAATACATCGTAACTGTGATCTTTTGATTTTGTAAATTTTGGGCTCGAAATTAAAAGATTTTCTAATGACTGTTCCTAATCCTTTCTATTATTCAAACTACAAATTACTCAATTATTCAGCTTTTACTTGCAATGGGACTCTATAGGACATTCCCCCAATTTAATGACCATAGGTAGATGTAGGGCCATACAGGGATTTTAGACCCAAGAGTTAAGACGTTTCAATCATACGGTTAAAATTTCTCAACACATTCCTAGCTTTAACTATATGACTTTCAATCTCTTTATCAATTCAAACATCCAAAGTGAATGTTTACCCGAAATACATTAACTTCTCCACCAGTTTAAATGAAACTACTATAGAGTCTGAGAATTGAGACATTTTTGATCCGAGTATATCTTCTATTTGAGTTGATGTCAATGTTTGGTTACTCAATTTGTTTATCTGTTTTTCCACAAACAAAAGTTTTTCTTTAATTATGAGATCATAACTGTCTCCATAAATAGGGTTTCTGTTTCAGTTGTTATCGTTGTCATCAATATTTTTGTTTTCTTTTTAAATAAAAATTTTCATTATTGTCATTGAAGGTAACTTTCAATTAATTAGACTTTCGAGTTCTTTGTTGTTCCGCGTTATACGTTGTGTTGGGATAATAATTTAATTATAAAAATTCACTTATTATAAATAAAATTGTTTTGTACTCCACTTAATATATTAATATTCCATTGAAATTTAACAAAATATTTTATTTATCTACTGAAATTTTAATAGGGTATTCTATTCATTTTTGTGTTTATTTTATTTATATTACTAAATATGATAAATAATTCATTTTTAATAATGATTATTATAATTGACTATATATTTTTTATTAAATTTGCATTTATTACCTTCAAATTAAATATCTTAACTTTATTTGTATATAAATAATAGGAGTACAAATGATCGTAGTACAAATGATCAGGTGTATAAATGATCGTAGTACAAATGATAGTAGTACAAGTGATCGTAGTACAAATGATCGTCGTACAAATGAACGCGAACGCAAAAATTTGGATTATGTGAAAATCTTTTAAAAAAAAATAATTAATATACCACAAAAAAGCTTTATTAAAATCTTCCAAATTGTGACATTATAAGATAAAAATAATTTTATGAAATCACATCATCTTTTAAAATAGGAATATGTGCAAAGGTCATGCCATGCCACACTTGATTAATTACAAATGATTTTAAAATTGTATAATATAGGAAAAGAGTAGAAGTTTAAGATATCACTAAAATAATTAAATTATAATGTAAAAAATCTTTAGTATTTAAAATATTTAGAATTTTTATTGATTTACATTATGTATATCTAAATCACTTTTTAATAGAATTTTTTGTTTTCAGAATAGAGATCAGCGGGAAAAAAATATTGATTGGCAAATTTTGATAAAAGCACAAATTAAATCTCAAAAGGACATTAATTTGGATTTAAAATATAATAAAAAGCAAAATTTAATAAAATTATATTCCCTTTGGAGCCATTATCTTAACTAGGATCAAAAAGTTTCAAGTATCAAAGTTACTTCCTATGATGTTTTCAATTCTGTAAACAAATAATTCTATTTTAAAATTTATTGAATTAACCTAATGTTAATCAATATGAGATTATCAATTTTTTAAATACTATAAGTTTTTACTTTATTTTCGATTTTAAATATTTTTGTGACATATTAAATTGCAATTCTTCCAATATAAAATGAAGTATGGATAATTCAACTAATAGGTTTATTCAATATCAATTTACTAAATCAAATGATAATCAAATTTAATAAAATTTTAATAAAATTGTGTTGACTATATGTGACATCAATAAATTAACACAGATAGCTGATATCTTTCGTCTATCAACTATAAGGCCGATACTTCCCTTGATTAGGCGATTTAGGTTTTGGATAACTGTTATTATAAAAATTTTGTTTATTATCTTTTAAATAGTACAGTGATTTAATTGATAGACCGGTTATCGCTGTATATAATTTAGTTCAATTAATTAAATAATTTTTTATTTGTCAGAATTTATAGAACATTAGAAGTGTTGAACCCTTAAAAAGTAATTTCAAATTTCAAATAATAATCTACAAAATTAAATGAAAAAATTATATTAAACTTTATTCTTATAGCTATAAATCAAAATGGTGCGCATTTTCTTTTATTGAATACATTTTCTTATTAACATGGGAAAAATAGGATTTACCATAAAGAAATTTAAACTTAATATTATGAAAACTCATAATAAAATACTCCAATTATTAATATATTTTAATAAATTATACCAAAAATATGCTTTATTATGAATTAAAAATATTTTTGAACCATATTTTAATGAAAATAATAAGAATGGTCATCTTTATTCTTGTAATGTTTTTTCTAACATTAATTTTAACTATTTCAGGTTTTGAAAATTTTAGCCAAACTATTTTCTGACAGGGTCGGTTTACTTCAAATATTACCCTTACTAAAGATCACAGAAATAAGTTATATGTACAAATTAGTTGGTAAACAAATAAATAAAATAATTTTTCATTATCATAAATATGGTGCCTCCAGGGGCTACATAAATTACGTTTAAAATTTTAGTCATTTGAATTATCCCCACTTTATTTTCATTAAATCAATAATATTTATTAAGGTGTGGCCTGTGACTATATCCTTTGCAAAATCCAAAATTTCAAAAATCACGTTCTTTTCAAAAATAAATTTTGTCTTTTAATGTCACAATTAAGTTGATGGTAATAAAGCATTTTACCGTATTTTAATTAACCGTATTTTGCGTTTTCCTAAACTTTAAATATTTTGTCCATCTATTATAACTCTCAACCATTTCTCCATATACCGGCTTATATTAATGGAAAAATAGTTAGAAATACAGGGAATGGTTACTCATAAATATGAAGATTCTATATTTTAGTATGCAATAGTTTTATAAACTTTTAAAATTAATATTGATAAATATTTTTAGCCCAAAAATTAAACTTTTTTTCAATTTTTTGATCTTAAAAATAATTATTTTATTTAAATTAATACCAAATTAATTAGAAACCTATACCAGATTATTTCCCGGATAGATTTTACCAATTTAAATATTGCAATATATTTTTAAAAATATTGACTCAATGCGAATAAATGTATAAAAAATCATTTATTAAAATTATAAAATAAATTAAGATACAGTTGAAGACATAACTACCCCGACTAATTTAAACCTTCATAATTATAGAACAGATTGATAGATCTTAAAGCGGTTTTCACCAAATTGATCTAGGATAATTGTATGTATTTGAAAATAAATTTTAAAAATCTCGATCAAGGTTAAATTAATTTTTTTAATGCTGAATTAAAACTTATATTTTAATGATATTATTATTTTAAATATATATAATTTATTTTTTATAAAGCTAAATTAATCAATCTATTTATATTTTGTTAATATTTATTTAAAACAAATTAAACATTTGCAATTTAATGAATTTTGTATAAATCTCTTATCATGATTAAATAATTAACAAAATTTATGATAAGTGAAAAATGCTATATTTCAAGATAAACATTAATAGCAAGGTAAAATGTTCAATAATATAAATTGAAAAATGGTTATTATTGACCAAGTTAATAAATCAAATTATCTAAAACTTTAAAAAAACAAATCATTATCGCTTAAAAATTTCATTTAAGTATAAGTTTTAATTCCTAATCAAAAAATATTTTAACCTTGGTCAAATTTTTCAAAATTATATTATAATACACTCCATTATTCCAGATAATTGTGTTCAATAAATATGAAGTTTTAAGTGACTCGGGGTAGTTATGTCCTTAACTTTATATATTTTCTATATTTTGATTTAAATACAATTTAACTTATTTATTTCCAATCTTTATACAATCGTCCACAAATTTAACTGAGACAACAAAACTAGCTCAATTTAAAAAATAATCGATCCAACTCAATGAATCTTTACACACATTTTCATCAACTCCCACGATTGTTAAATATAAATAATATTTTTTTGTAGTCAAATATTAAATGTTTCAAAAAGTCTAAAAACTACTTTTTTTCTAATTATTCAAAAATAATACAAAATTCTTTAATTCTGTTTATACCATATTTAAGGAAATTATAATACCTTTTAAATGATACTAGGATGATTAAAATTGCCTAAGAATCAAGAAAACTATGATTATGACACCAACTTATTGAAAATGGATAAGGGGTTTTCCTAAATATTTGAAATTTTTCAATAGAATATTATACGAGGATAAAATTAAATACTTATCATTTTTTGATCAAAACTAATATAAACACGCCAGAGGGCATCAAACTTTAGGTGATTTAAAACTAAAAATACAATTCTCAATGTTGTCGATTTTGAAACTCTTAATATTTTTGTTTAAAAAATGAAACATTATATTTACCAATCGGGGGAGTGTAAATATACACTAGCAAAATTTCATTGAAATTCATCAAGGAGTTTAGGAATTACAGCTTGTTTTTCTGTCCCAGTTAGATATGAGGTTGACTTTATATCTAATTTCTCGTTATAATGAAGGTATTTTTTGGAACCGAATAGATATTTAAAGAGGTTAAACTTTTTCTAAATACTTTATTATAAAAAACAAAAATTCATTATAATGAACTCACACTGAAATTACTAATTAATCAATAATTATACTTAAATTAGAAATAAAATTTTTGTAATTCAAATATTAATTCGTTAATAAATATTTATCAAAAAATTAATTTTATTTATTAATCTCAAATATTTCAATTAATTTTCATGTGAAATATTTAATCTATTTTGTATATGATATATTGAATAGAAAAAAAATAAATTTATTATAATTATAAATACTGTAAATATATTTTATTCAAAATTTGAATTAAACAACAATTTATCTATTTAACTTATTGAAGCAAATCATTGGTTGATATTTATATTCAATTAATAATTTAGAAACAGACTTGCTTTTTTTAAAATTTAATGAAAATATTATTAAAATTAAAATTTTTTTTATTGAATTAAACAAATGTTAATTTTTAAATTAAGAAAAATAGTTAATGTTAAGACTAGTTTTATGTTAAATTTCATTAATGAATGCTACTTTTATTTAAATATATAAAGCCTCTAACTTTTAAATAGGTTGTATGGGCGGAATTTAAATTTTACTAAGGTGATTATCAATCATTAAAATTTTAAAGAAAATGTAAAATAATATTAAACTTATGAATAAATTCATATAAAATGAATAGAGATTTTTTAAACATTTGGTATTACTCATCAGTATTAAACATTGGTAATAACCTTGATAAATATTAAAATAAATTTTGTCTTTTAAATGCTATTTAAATACAAATTTCAAAAATATTGACGGTAGTATTTTTAAAGTGGCATAAGCATATTTTGATTACAGATTTATATTTAGTTTGACCTAAAAATTTTAACCATGGTCTTTTTTTTATCAAATTTCATATGCTTGTACAGGCCTTTCTTATTAAATAAAGTTTTATTCATATTTGAGCTATTTCATCGAGATATTTAATAATTTATTTTAATTATTTTTAAATGTATAAATATATCTTGATAATCATGTAAGAGTAATTGTAAATTAGATTAAAAATTTTGAAAAGTTGTAGGCAGTAAATATTGATTTCAGATACTATTTAATATGTGCACTTTCATTTATAATAAAAAAAGTTTATTACTTTTAAAACTGTATATTATTTAAATGTATTTCAATGATTTTTTAAATTAATTCAACTTAATTTTTCTTTGTTAAAAATTTAATTAAATACATATCATCAATCAATTTATATATATTCAAAGATTTATGATCAGATACAGTATCATGCAGAATGTCTCCGGTCAATATTGTAGCAAAATGGTGCATTTAAGGGCTTTAATTGAAACATGACAATTTAAATTAAATTAAAAATAAATTTATTTTTAGCAAATAAAAATAAATTTAAAAGTCAAGGAATGAGTTCCCAGCATTTTTTAAAAATTTTCCATAACAAAGCTATGAAATTTTCAATTTTGCAGGTTTGTCATAGAAAAGTTTTTAAAAATGCTAGGAATTCATTCCTCAACTTTTAAATTTTATTTTTATTTACTCAAAATTAGTTTATTTTTATTTTAATTTAAATTGTCATGCTTCAATTGAAACCCTCAAATGCACCATTTCGCTACATTATAGACCGTAGACTTTTTGCATGACCCGGTATAATATAATATTTTTGATTTAATATTTAGAAAAGATTGCAGACAGTCAAATCCGAAACAAAAGATAAAATACATTTTGTTATATTTTCTTTAATATTTATAATGATAAAATTATTTTTAAATTCCAAATATGGATTACGCAGGATTTTATAAAAATTTTAAATTCCTTGTTTATTTTTCTTCAGATTCGATGTCTCGTAATATGTCTTATATTTTAAAATTTTGATAAGATTTATTAATATTTTGAAAATTTTTATAAACTAGACCAAAATAAGCAGACAAGTATTTTTTAATTTTTCAATATTCCTTTTAGATTAGACAAAAATAGCCAAGAAATAAGAAATTTCTTAAAGATTCGAATTGATCCTGTTCAAAATATATCCAACCTAATTTGATTTAAATTGGTATATTTAATTACATTTAAATTTAATAAAAGTTCCTCAAATTATTTTGAAATAAATTCGTTTTATAACAGACCATATAATTGTCATTTGAATAACAGTATACCTTGAAAATATTCACTAAATAATTCAATTGACTGATATGCTAAACCAAATACCCAAAATATTAATGAAATAATTTGAAAACATTTATTCAAGTTCATTTTTAGATATCAAATTTCTAACTTAAATATAATTAAATTATGATTGTTTTAATTTTTTGATAATTTTTTTTTAAATTTATAAGTTGAATAAAATAATCTAGTATTTATTTTAATGTGTTGTGCAGTCGTTAAATGATTTTACACTTTATTTCGATTAAAACATTTATTTAAAAATCACTTAAGATTGTAAAACAAATGATTTAGTGATGAGTCGTCTAACATCAACTAATCGTTTGGTCACTTAAGGGCACGATTCAAAGGACTGATTCAAAGTTGGGATTTGATTACATAATTATAGGAAAGGCTGACCTCAAATCAATACATTAAAAGTATCGATCAGTCCTTTGAAAATAAACCATAGATTAAATTAAGGCTAAAATTAAGAATTTTATGTTTTAAGATTTAAAGACTAAGAAAAGACAAAAATTTGTGAAAATGAGATGAAAATTTCTATAAAGATCTTATTTGACCTCAAATTAATTTTTTAAGGACCAGCGTTCTACCTAAGAAACATCATTTCCAATAATTTTTAAAAGTTATTTTTTATTAGATTTATTTACATCAATAATTTTTATTTAAAAGATTTGTTTACACTTCATTAAATGTTTGAATAATTTTTAAATAATTTATCAAAATTTTTATAAAATAATTATTAAAAATAAACAATTATTTAATAATTAATTACTTCATATAATTGTTAAGTTAAAATTTAAAACTTTATCAAATATCGTTTATTATATAATCAATTAATTATTTAACCTTATTGTATATCTATAGCTGTTTTCTTTAAAATTTTATAATAGATATTCTTAAACATGTTCCACTTATAGAAAATTGAGCTTTGGATAATATGAAAAATATTAATATTAATTTTGTTTTTAATGAATAAAATAATAAAATATCAAAACGAAAAATAAATTTAACTATTAAAGGTAATATAAACATAAAATTTTTTAAAAAATCTGCTATATATAATTATCATTCATAATTTACGTTTTTTTGAGGTTTTGTTTTGATCAAAAAGTGTCAAGCAACAAAGTTGTTCCCTATGATGTCTTCTACATTTAAAACACAAAAAAAATTTTGAACAAAGTTATCATACTTTCAATATTGTTAATTTATGAAAAATTCTTGATATTTTAAATGCGAGAAGTTTTTAATTTTATAATCGGTATAAAAGATTTTGTGTTATATTAAACTTCTAATTTTCTACTATAAAATAAATTCATAAAATATATATCAACTCGTTAAGAAATGATACCCCCTTTATCACGAATCAAATTTTTGACAAATTTAACATTAAAAATAATTAATATAATATTATTTAATGAAAAAATATATTAATTTATGAATATACAATATACTCTGTCTGTTATGAAGAGGCAGATGCCATGGAAATCTGTTCATAACACACAGTTGTACATAACACACAGTTGTTCATAACAGACAAAATGACACATTTTGAATTTTTTTTAAATAGTTATCATAATCTGTTACAATATAAATAAAAGTATTTTATTTTACTAAAAAGATTAGTAATTTTTGTCTGTTTTGAACGATTCAATTGATTAAAGGCTAAAAAATGTTTAAATTATTAGATTTGACTCCATATAAACATTGAATAACTCATTATCTATGTCGGAAAATTTGGATTTTTTAGTTTCTTTACTTTGAATTTTTAAAAAATTGAAAAATTCATTTTTAAATTTTAATTTTTAGTTAATTGCCTCAAATATGATATAATTGATTAAATTTGAATGAATAGCATGCATAAATGAAAGAAAACATTGTATAAAACTACCTTGTATTCGTTTATCGGCCATTTTAAAAGTACCCCTTATACCCTCTATCGAGAGAAAAGTAAGCAAAAATAACAATATTATCTATAAATTTGAGCATGGCAATCCCAATAAAAGAAGTATTAATAATAAAAATAAATTTCAAAATAATTTATTTCTTATTTTACAGTTTTTATTAATAACAGACAGATTTTGATGTTATTAATGCTGTGAAATCTATTCATAACACACAACACACGACTTCAAAACAGAAAATATTTTTAACATTAAAAGTTATAGCGAGTCCTTCAATATATCAATTTTTATTCATAAGATACAGAGATTCATAACAGACGACTTCATAACTCACAGAGTATACTGTATTATTAATTTATATATTTTCAATTTTTAAAATAATATTAAATATTTAAATAACAGAACAATGTTCTAATTATGGAACAACTTATTTTATTCACTTAAAATGAATATAAATTTTTTTAAATTTTAATTTATCTTAATTAACCTATTTTATTGATAAAAATAAATTTATATTAAAATCTGATCACTAGAACTTGTCTTGGTCTTTTAAAGGTTAATTGTTAATTGAAATAATAAAATCTATACTTGGTTATCTTTACAAATTTTTTAATAAATTTCATTTAAAATTTATAAAAAAAATTTGATCATTAAAACAATAATATTAATATAAAATTAAACTAGTTAAAAAAATTAATTCATTTTATATTTTTTGATTTGAAAATTATAAAATTTAATAGTATAATAATACACCTAAATAAATATTTAAGATTATTAGATAAAATAAAATTATCAAATTCAAAACTGTAATTTTGAATAAATTATCAACAAAATTTATACTAGTAATTTAACCTATATTAATTGGCTCTCAGTAGAATATTTAATTAAACAGATAATTAAATTTTAATAAGATGATAAAAAATAAATTGTCATCTTAATTTTAAAGTTGTATATATTTATTTTACATGACACTTGATTTTTTGGATCTAAGTTTTGGTTTTATTTAACTTCTTAAATAATGTATCAATATAAAATTATCCATAATAAAAAAAATAATCAAATAAAAATAGCTATAAATTCATTTTATAACCTTAATATTTCAAATTTATTTAGTAAATTTCATTTGCTCAAAAAGTGATCATCATAAAAGTTGTTCCACTTAATAGATTCTATTGATACATCACAAAATATTTGTAATCTAAACTAGTGTAATTTTTAATAAAATTCCTCAATGGGTTTTGTGTTCTAAACCTTATATTTTGAATTAGCAGAAACTCTTTTTATGCAAACCGATTTTAATGTTCTTGGTTTTTTTAATAATTACTTTTGGTTTCTTATAATACCTTAAAATATCTAATCGAATATTACTTGCAACTTTATTAATTTTTTTAATATTGGATTTTAAGGATCAATAAAAATAATTGTAGCTTGGTACAAAAATATTTAAAATTTATTTTTTAAAACGTGTAGTTATCCTAAATTTTTTTTAATTGAAATTTGTTTGAAAATATTTGTAGCCAATCAGAAATAATCACATTTTAACCATTTCCTCATAGTTATTACATCCGCTCTATTTATGTTTATATTCATATATATTCACCAAATTAAAAATCAATAAGACCAAAAGCATTAAATATCTTAGACAAGTTAATATTTCTAAATTAGTTTTTTGTTAATAAATGTACATAATGTTTTATTAAAATAAATATTTTCTAGCTATTTCTTCTAACTTAATTAAATAAATAAAAAAATAATATGTGAACTTTTATTATAAAAAAAAATTAAATTATATTGGTGTTGCTATCTACTATTAATCAAAGTGTCATTTTTGAAAAAATTATTTTTAAAGTTGGAATAGAAAAAACATAATTTAATTAAAAAAATTTATATTTTAAAAAAAATTAAAAGTTAGAAAATTAATAAATAAAAATGAACTTTAAAAATATTTTTAGAATTGTATATACACTCATTTGCAAAAAGAGTGACAGTTTTTTTAAACACAGATATGGTTTTATTTAGATTTTAAGAAAATGAAATTTTTTTAAATTTCCTTGCATAATTTCTTCAAAAATTAACATTTTATAAAATGTTGATTTTCATTAAATTTATAAAGATATTTACATAAAAATTATATATTTTATAAATTATATCAAAATTGATTCGATATGAGTTTTTTTGTTTTTCAATATTCTTATTAATATAGGAAAAATCAGCATGTAAATTTTAAAATTGCAAAAATTCGAATT
>JAQFZM010000610.1:0-28468 GCA_034695785.1 Galumna obvia
AGAGAGAGAGAGAGAGAGAGAGAGAGAGAGAGAGAGAGAATTTGTTGACAAATTCAAGATATCATTTAAATGAAAATCAATAAAATATTTGTAAAATAAAGAAATGATAAAATTATTTTCACTAAAATTTTTAGTCATTATTTAGTTTAATATATTTCTCAAGAATTGAATTGAAAGCAATTTTAAGTTATGTTATGTTTGAAGGGTTTTCAGTTTATATAACAAAGAAAATTCAAATTTCATAAACTTTATAATATTTGTGAATATCTAACTCGATATCAATAGAAAGTATGTTAATAAAGAGAAGGGGAATACAAAAAAGTTGTGGATCGGTATATAAGCTCCGGGTAAGAGTCGGGTCATCTGCAATACTTAAGGTATGAATAAATTTAAAACTTTGAATCCAAAGGCATCTGAAAAGCATTTCTCATCAACAGTTCTATACTTAAAGTTTTTGGATAATTTTGAGCACAACTAGCAATCAATGGCAGGTACTTTGGGCAGAGTCACCATAATTGTGAGGAATAGGCAATGAGGTCTTCCTCTCACATGACTGCTCTTTTTCAATGTGTTTTTCGCTTAAAATGTATTCTCTGAGAGAGAAGTGAAATAAATTTAATCTCTTTGGGGCAGAAGTGTTGGACCATAAGAACAAATCCAAGAGTGAGAGACGACACTGGCATACACTGAATACCCGGTGCAGTAACCGAACAGCAAAGAGGAGTAGCACTCAATGCACAGCACGAATATAACTCAATAGATATCTATAATATTTATTGAAAACATGACCGAATGCCGAATACAATAGCATTTCTAAGACCCAGGGATAGGACAGACAGCTTAGAGGATAGGATAGGACTTAACGCTTTTTCTCGCCTTCTGGTTGAAGAACTCAATGGTTTTCTCCTTTTTTCTATTATTATGAAGACTCTGACGAAGAATATAAAGAAGGAAACAAACGATGCGAACTAAAACGCAATGCATAGCAATTGCTTTTTCTTAAGCCATGGATTTTTGGCACAGAATAACAGAGACATCCAATTGAATTAGAAAAGAGTGCATTTTTCTCTTTACATTCAATTATATTTTTAGTCCAATAATCACTTTTTCGAGTGAATGGAGGGCTCAACACTTGGACTCTCCTCTACTCTTTTTTTTGCGCACAGAGTCTATCACTTGGAAAGCATTGGACCAAAAGTGAAATACTTTGACATTCAAAGTGAAACACCTATTGAGTGACCAAATGTCTGTAGTATTACCTCTCACTACCAATAATACTGACAATACTTTGTGTGGGATATAATGCCATCAGATCTGAACAGAAGATAGGATTAACAGATATTTCCCGACATATTTTAGAGTCGATATGAATCACAACTCATAAACACATTTCTAAAAAGTGTTATTTCAGGCGGAGATCAGCATATTATCAATAATGTCAACTAGGTAAATAAAGACATATACTTGGCCTCAAACTCACATTACTTGCAATGTATTCGAGGGAAACCAAATTAATAAATCAGACGTCTTTACAATTGAGAGGACAGAGAAGGGGACAGTTTTGTGGACTAACAATGAGAGGATGGGACAGATTTTCGCCAAAACTTAGTTATTATTATTACAGAAAATGTTTTCTATTCAATGGAATCGACAGATCACTTGAAAACCACTTTACAATAGAGGACAGAGACAGTGAAGGAGGGGATAGGCATATGGCCTGTCTTAGAGGCACAGGCAATACAAACACAACAATCAGACGAATTCTCGGAATGGGCGCAACAAAACTAATTATTGTTGCGTTCACTGCACTGGACGTCATCTCTTCCTTCAATATTTTGTTCGTCATTTCAATTGTCATTCATTGAGAGTCAGAGCCTTTCAATAGTATATTAAGATTTCGTCAAATGTTTAATATTTTCGCTACAAAACTATTCAATTCAAAAATGAGAGAATATAATAGATTTTCAACTTTGTCTCTCTCTCTCTCTCTCTCTCTCTCTCTCTCTCTCTCTCTCTCTCTCTCTCTCTCTCTCCACACTCACTCACCAATACCTGTGCTTTGAGTACATTGAAAGAGAGAACACCACCCGTTGGCCAAACAGGTGGTGCAGAGTATAGCGCGGATGTGATGTTACTTCACGACAAGACTTTCTCAAGACTAGAGTTATATACAGCGGTCAGGCCTTACGGAAATGTAAATCAAAGATGATATTGTCCTACAATCAGATCCATTCACTATTGACTAACCAATGAGTCCATGAGTCCAACCAATCATTATATTTATTCATTCATTCAAATCAATGTATCCCTAAAACTAGTGAACAGTCATTACGTGGGATATGACATACCTAACCAATACATTGAATACCACTTCATATTTGTTAACAACACTTCGTCAGACTTTTTATGAATGAATAGTAAATTGTTTGACAAACAATTGTAAGACATCTTCCGAAGGAAGACTATTATCGAACACAAAATAGTGACATAACCTTTAATTGTATATGAGATGAGCAAGGTTCATTTCTCTTAATTCATTTAATTTAAAATAATAATCATTGAAAACATTTAACATTTTAATCATAATTTCAATACTTTTAAATCAATTGTAAATTTCCGGTCATTTAATAATTTAATTTAAATTTATTTTAAGTTTAATTTAAAGATATGTGAAAATGGTCTTAGCTTTTTGGTGGACACATATATAAAATCACTTTATCGGTTCCTCCATAAAACCATTCCACAGGAAAGTCAAGACACGTTTCACTGACAATAATTTAAAGACCAAGTCTTCAAAATAGAGTCATCACAGGGAAGGGCACAGTTGTGTACAATTGATTCAAAATAAGTGTCATTTATGTCAAACCAAAAGTCAACTGATGTTCACTTCATTATTGAGTGTAAAGTTTAGCATATTTTCCACTAATAAAGTATAACACATTTACAAAAGTTTTGGTAAATTTCCCTTGCTTAATCAGTATTTAAATGTATCGATGAGTTATATATCATATATAATTAACACTCAATTCTAAAGTATCAAGGTATAACAAAAATGAACTTAATACTTTATCACTGAAATGCTGGTAAAAATATCTTAATAGGAAAGTCCTAAAGTTGATGAATTGGAGTAAACTTTAACCTATGAATAAAGTGAGTAAATTTGCGCTATTCAAATAAGCTTATATTTTCACCTTGTTACTCATTTCTAATAGATAATCTTACTCTTATTATTCATGGTTTTAGTTTTACTATAATTCATTCAATTTTTATTCACAAATATATGTATTCAATCAAACTTTAAGACCCGATATTCGGGTGAAGGAGTGGTCGTTGGCATAATTTTTTTTAATAATTATATTCTATTTACCAAGATGAATATCATGATATTAGTTATTTTACAATATCAGAGGACCAACTTTAGGACTTTCCTATTTAAAAGTAATAAATTCAAATGAGTTAATCGTTTTTAATAATTTGTTAATAATTAGTCTTCAATTTTATTATAAAATGAATTACAAAAAAAATCCGATAAAAAATTGAATTAAATAATAAAGTGTTTGAATTGAATAATGTTTGAAAACACAATTATTTATATTAGCTAGGTCAATGATCTTCCAAAAGAGTTACATTTCTTATTTGTATTTACCTAGAAAATAAAAGGAGCAATAAAAGTGTTTCATTTGTTCAATGCTTTTGTGGTAAAAACTAATAAAGTTTTCGCTTATATTTTGTATGAATGAAGAAATTGGAGTCAATAAAAATGTAAAATTCAATGCCATTGAGAGGAGTATTCCGGGAATCAGGAAATAAAAACCAGAATTCATGGTTTATAGTGAAACCAAAATTAGCCAATAATTCAGTGAAAAGAGAGAGTCGTTTATTATTCAGAATTTATTTATGATTTTTTCAGAAATTTTATTGAATCGGAGGGATGTGAGGGATGTGAGGGATGTGCTAAAGGACTGATCAAAAATGAATAATAAGATTATTGAAGTTATTTTCATGAATTCATTTATTGTTTGACAGAAAAGTCGGTAGAAATGGTAAGAAATGGTGAAAATAGTGAGAAATGTGTGAGAAATAGATATAACAACAGAAATAATAGATATTCTCTACTCTTTTGTTGGGTTGAGTCAGAAAAGAGATATTCTTCTGGTCTTATGGTCTGACAGTAAATAGAAATGTAAGAAATGAATAGAAAATGAAAACGAATGAAATACTATAGTAGTTGACAATACAATTGCCGTCCGGCACTACCACTGGCACTACCACTGGCACTAACATTGGCACTACCATCGGCACTACCATTGCCAATACCATCCAGTTGTGATGCCAGTGCTTAAATAAGCCATCAAAAATAAGAACTTGTGCGCTCATAGTGTCGATTTGCACTGGTGTTGCACTGATGGTGCACTAGTTGTGCACTAGTAGTTCAGCTCCTCTGCCAAAAATACATTACCGTACCTTTTATTCAGTGTCAATCCTGTTTGTTTCGTTTGTGCCCCATTTCAATCTCTCTCTCTCTCTCTCTCTCTCTCTCTCTCTCTCTCTCTCTCTCTCTCTCTCCAGCCTGCCCTCGCACCTTTGTCTTCATAGTAGCCAGGGTGTCATTTCTGTTCCATTTCAGAAGAGATTTATCTTTTTATTATTAAAAAAAATTATAATATTTTGAATATCAATTGTTTAAAATACAAACTTTAAAAAATTATCTAGTAAGTTTAATAAATATGAGTTTTTTAGATTGACCTTGAAAATGATAAAAGACGATTAATATTAAGTGATTCCCATTTATATTGTGTTCAAAACAAGAAAGAGAACACAAAAGTTGATTGTGTGAAATGTAAAATAAATAAATCATCCATCTCAATTTCAATCTCAATCTGAGTCTCAATAAGTTTTTGATTTATATATTTTTTCGTGAATTCATATTTATTGGAAAAATGGAGTCATTGGTTACCCCACTGTCACCAAAGAATACAAAGAAAAGGCAGCGCCGAATGCATTGTCACAACCGATACATAAGTCTTACAAACGAATGCATATCTTCTTTCTTCCCCACTCTTTCCTCTTTGACATCATCTGATTGTGTCCTCTAAAAGTAAAAGAAGAAAAAAAGGTGCAGTTCTTCCCAACAGAACGAATATGTCTTATTTTTAGTAGAGGTGAGCACAGCATAAATAAGACATTCACTCAGAACAACTGCTTTAGTGAACAATCAGATAATGTCAAAGAATAAAATAGAGGAGAGAAAGAAGATATGCATCGTTTGTAAGAGACTTATGTATCGGTTATGACAATGAATGTGATACTGCCTTTTCTCCATTTTCTGGTTTTATAAAAATATCCAAGGTACTATAAATACCCACACATTCACTATAATATTCCATAAAATGACAGAAAATCATATTTTATTCTTTGATTTATTAGAAATATTTTTAAATTCCTTTTTTCAGTTAATTTTGTTTAAATTTAGTGCGAATGAAGTTTCATTTAAGCTAATAGTAACTTGGTAATTATTATAGATAAATTCTAATGGGAGAGAGTGAGTGAGAGGATACGCAAATCTGTGACACAAAGAGACAAACAGTATTGTCAGTGAATAAGAGGTCCGTTAATGGAATTTTCAGTTTAAGCCGTGTAGTGAACACTGTTTTTGATTTCTTGATGGCTTATTTAAGAACATAAGCACTGCCTCTACTACTGGATGGTTGTGCCGACGACTACCCGTTCTATTGTCAAATGCTTTAGTATTTCATTCGTTTCACTCTCTTTTCATACTTTACTGTCAGAGAAGAAGAATCTCTTTTTCTTTTCAAAAGAGTAGAGAATATCCATTATTTCTATCGAATGTCTGTTTGAAATACAAATTCAACATTTTTACCGACTTTTGGGTTACAAATAGTGCCTCAAAAGAAATAACTTTGAATGAGTTCATACAATAATCTTATTATTCAATTTTATTTCAAATTATAAATACAAATATCAATGTTTTCAATGGAAATCATTACTTTTTTTTCAATTGAAGGCCATTTTATTTGGTTTTCTTAATCTTTTAAATAAAATGATTAATATATTTATTCATAACTTGTTTTGAAGACTAACTCAATTCGAATGATATGAAAGGAGATAACAATTTAGCAAAACTCTAATTAAAATTATGAAATACCCTACTCATTATTTTTAACATAATTCAATTTGCTTTACAACCTTTGCTTTAAATCTTAAGTTTCTTAATTATCAATAATTTAATTCATATTTTATTAAAGTTATTAAAGTAAATCAATTATTACTAATTATTTCGTATTTCCACATATTTTTCAATTGAAAGGCTTTGAAATAATATTTATTTTAATTATTAATTACAAAATGTTATTCATTTACAAAAAGGTATTATTTTTTGAAAATCTTATATTTAAAAAAATTCATTAATGAAAGTTAAATTAAATGGCTATTGTTATTCCAGGTTTATTTGAAAATTAATTGTTTTACAATTGTATTAGCTTCTGTTATTTATTTAACTAGATACATCTATCATTATATTAATATTATTTAGAATTTAATTTTTTGAAATTAGAATATTTTCATTAAAAAATAACAAAAGAAGTGAAGGAATATTAAAGAATCTAGGTGTTTAAGCTTTAGGATTGTCAAGAGCCTTTTTTGCTTCAGTATACGTTTCTTTTAGAGTTTTGTCTATTTTTTCTGGATTTTTTGGTGCTAGGTCTTTAAAATCAGTGCCAAAGTCTTTAAGTTTATTGAATGCTTCTATTAATTTAGTTTTACCATTTTGACCAGGTTTATTCTCTTTATCTTGACTCTTAGGTTCATCAGGCTTGTTTTCTTCGCTCTGTACAGTCGAAGCCTCAGAGGAAGTCTCAGACGAAGTCTCCTCTTAAATGAGTTTTAATTATAATTAGAATTTAAATAATAAATGTGTTAGAGTGTTACCATCTTGGCCAATTATTAATCCGATTAAAAGAATCGTTAAAATGAATAGAGTTTTCAATTTGTGAGACATTTTTATCATTAAATCAAAATTTTGAGAACAGATTGAAATCTAAATTTAATTAATTTTGAGTCAATTTAAGAGTCATCTATTGGTTGAAGTCATTTAAAATGTTTTGTTTATTTGAAAAATTATTAAAATAAATGTTTATATTTAATGCTAACAAATTGAGTTCAAAATGAGAGTTTGAGGGGTAGACCTCACAAGGAGTGTACGGGTCATTTTAGAGAAGGACGGAAATCGTAGTTATTGTGAGCATCTGTGACCAGAGCTCTGCTCAACTGAGTTTAGTGTTAGAGATGAGAGCGAACAGAATGAGAATGCATTGAATGACTTGCAAATCAGCCGTAACTCTGATTTGAGACATCGATGACCCGAAAAAATGTCCAAATCATGTCCTTTCACACTAGTTTTCTCCCAACTGTCCTTTCAATTATAGTTTAAAACTATATGTTTGTGTCAAATCATTTTTTCTTCAATTAGACCTCACATAAAGTAAAGTCTCTGAGGACTCATTGCAATCATTTCAGTTTTGATCCGCTGTTAATAAGGCGTGAATTCTGTTATTAGTCTATAGTATTACTAATTACTGATTAGTTTTTAGTGTAATTCTATCTTATTTTCTGACAAACTTTTCTGATATTTTAGATGAATGAGTACTGGTTTCGCTCAGAATCTTTTTCTGTTCAATCATTCACATAATTAGTATTTGCGGAGAGAGAGAGAGAGAGAGAGAGAGAGAGAGAGAGAGAGAGAGAGAGAGAGAGAGAGAGAGTTTGCTAGTTAATTGCATTATATTGTGTGTCAAATAGTTTTTGATTGATAATTGTTTTGTGTGTTTATTACAATTTTCATTTCAAATGAATCGTTCAGTGATTGAAAACATTTCTTATAAAGAAATTTAAACCATTTTTTTATGAGAAAATTGAAGTACTTTTTATGTGAATTCATTGAATCAAAGAAGAAGTGTTTGGATTCTGAAAGACTGATATAGTTTTCTGTCACATAAAGTGCTCTCATTTGAGCTCTGATATCAAAAAATGAATACTTGGATGGCATAGAGTGTCAAATGAATAGTGTTTATGTTAATAACATAGGAATTCCATTAAGAGAGCGTTGTCTACGACCAGAGCGCAAATGGATCGCCACAAAAGCGTGACGTCTATAGAAGAGTGACAGTCGGGACTCGCTTTTATCGTTCCTAAAAAGCTGTCGAGATTTATAGTTGATCTTGTCAGTTTATCTTATATATATCTCTTCTCACTCAACATATGTGATAGTGAGCTTGCTCAACTTAAAAAACTATATTCTCTCACATTTTTTCATATATAAGTAGATTTTTTGTCGATAAAATGATCTTTGAGTTAGATATACAAGTATTTGTATAAGAGCTAATTTTAAATTCTCAATTGATCTAGGTAAAATTTTTGAGCCAAATTCTTGTAAATCTGATTCGACTGTATTTGATATTAACTTTGATTGTATGCAAGAATTGTGGGAACAATGAATGGAAATGCAATCAAAAAATATTCGAATCATTTGTTGTAATTCATTATAAAAAGCCTTAAAAACATTTCTATTGAAACGCTTTTTGATACCGAAATTGCATTTTAACATTAGTTAGACTCAAGTTTTCACTGAAACTCACATTTATTATCAAAAATATTTCAGTGAAATTATACGGAGAAAAAAGGACTCTGAGCTGACGGGTATCGACTCCTCTAAGCACACACTACAACACACTCCCATACAATACAAATGCCAAACCTTATGCCTTCTTTTGGGGATATTATTCTCATATAATATTTAATTTATTAGATTAACTAAATGTGCGAACATTTGATATGATTTGTTGTAATTTACATAAATGTATGTCTCATATGATATGGTTTTTACGAATAAATCAATAATATATTCAATATATGTTTCGCTTTTTGTGATACAATTATTGTGATTAAAGTTTTTTTTGTTTAGTTTTTGTTGCAATGAATAAAACTTTTGTTTTAAATTATAGCTTAATTTATAAATTTTGTTTAAAATATTTATTTAAAACTTTAGTCAAAATTATATATATTTTAATATATTTTATGAAAAGTTATTCACTTTTAATGATAAGTTTTTAATAAAAATTAAAACATTCGCTAATGATTTGGTTTTTTTATTAATTAAAAGAAAACTTTTCATATCATTAGTTAACCAAAAATAGCAAACTCTTCACATTTGATCCTTTAGTTGAAAGTTTTAATTGAAAGCATAAAAAATCAATGGTTTAAAGCAAAAAATGATAGAATATTCTCCTGAAAGCATTCCCGCAGAGAAATGAAGAGATAACTAACAAAATATAAGCGAATGATTGAAAAACTAATGAGCGCTTAGAGATGTCGGCCTCACAATAGGATAGACTATTCTGGCAGTGAATGCAAAGTAAAGTTGATTTTTATATGAAAATAATAGCAGTGATTGTGTCGATAGAATTGAATGTTTGAATGTATTCAGTGTTTGTATCGGTAACTAACCCAGAGATGAGTGGGAAGTCTACTGATTATAAATATTTAATGAGTAGTCCTCCACTTTCAAAGTTAAATATATTGAATGAAGGGATGAGTTATATCTGAACGGCTCCTTATGCTGTCTATTGTAATGATTAGTTTGAATACAAGTTTAGAATTTTATATCTTTTTTTCTATCACTAAACCAGTAATTATTGGTTAAAAGTTTTGATTTTTCTTTTCAATTGTTTGACAAAAAGTGGTTTCTATGGAGAGAACCACTATTTTATTTACCAAAAGGAAGGAAGTGATAGATTGGAAAATATAGTCTCTTATATGATATTCCGTGCGATATGTGACGGATAGGACTGTTCTTTAATATTGTAGTTCAGTTTTGAGATCAATTAGTCTTTGAAGTATAACATATGATAATGGGTTTCATATTATTTTTATATCGTTTCCTGAATTTCTTATTTTCGTTTTTATGACAAATAATTTTTGCATTTATTCTATACTTTCTATAATATATTAACCGATAATAACGTTATAGAATTTATAGAATTTATAGTATTTATAATATTTATAACCAAATCTTTTATTTTAATATTCTTTTGATTGTGTTTTTCCTTTCAATCATATGTTTGCATAGGAAACTTTAATAGCCTAGGTGATTCTCTAATTAAATGTGATAGGAGTAGTTTCCTTTTAATTTTTTATATTGTTGATTTATGGAAAATACCTTGAACATAGCCAATGATTGAAAAACAGAATTTTGAATCGTTTCCCATAAGAGTAGCGCCAAATAGTTTGGAAATAAATGGAATAAATAAAATTAATGACAGAAATGAAGCGGAAATGACTGCAAAATAGGGTTTGGGTCGGAATATATTGAAGAGGAAAACGGAACTCTCATTTATTTTTATCCGATTCTCTTCGGGAAAGGCATCCGAATTGAAGCATTGGATTGCATGTCAGGTCAGCACTGATAGCACTTTTAGTCAGCACACAATAATTGGCCAGACATGCAAACCGAGCATTCAGTTAGTAGTGGTGTCACGAATACTATTAGGAATGGCTTTCACTTCTTTTAATACTATTTAATACTATTCTATATTCAAATTTAATGTCGTTTTGTTTGACAAATAAATAGTGTTTGCAATCAATTTGTGATTTTTTTGTATTTATTGTGTTTTTTATTAGAAATTTTGATTGAATTAAAAGCAAATTTAATAATCCGTTCAAAATGTTAATCAAATTTTAAGGCTATTATTATGCTTTTAAACTGAACCTCAATTTAATAAAGTGACATGCTAATTTATTGGCTTTTGTTTCTATTCATTTCAATTATAGAATTTTAATTTAATTATAAGAAATTGCATTAATAAGGAAAATATATATTTTGATTATCAATATTTAAACACTACCAAGTTATCTATATTTCAAATACAAACTTAACATTTCTTTTTCTTACCTTGTTTAAATTTAGTCATTTTAGCACTTTTTTATGAATTTTTAGTTCATTTATTTTATGTATACTTAAACCATTGAAAATAATTTATGAGATTTTATATTACATAATTCACTGATCAATAAATTTGCAAGTTTAACATACCTTTTAAGTAATGTTTTAATGATTCTTTCAATTCATATATTTATTACAAATTTATGATTTTCATTAAAAAAAAGTCAATTTATTTAATATTGTGACTCAATTTTGTTAAAATATCGACAATTCAATCAAGAATTTATGTTAACTTATTTTAAAAGTCTTTAATATTTTTATATACAATTTAAAATTTGAGGATAACATAATCCGGACACTTTTTCTTGATTTTGGAAAAAAATGCAATCATTTGAATTAATAGTTTGCAAAATATATTTTTAATTTAATTAATAATTGTTTTCATTTTCAGTTCATAAGTTATTAATTTTTGTTACTAAACTCTAAAAAAAATAATAAAAAGTTATTTTGATATTATTTTAAAATTTAAAAAACATTTGTACCGAACGGACACTTATTGTTGAGAAAGTGGGTCCGCACAACAAATTCTGCTCCCGATTTGGGTCTCTACAACTTTTTTCCTTTTCAAATGCCGACTAAAGAGTGAATCCAATTTTAGTCTTGACTCAAGACTCTTGACTAATAGCCAGTGGTTTGTGAGGAGAATATGATATCAGCACTAATTTATTATAGTATTTATTAGCAAATTTAGACATTTTCTTAAGTTTCAAACATTTGTTTATATCATTTCAATAAACTTCTGTTCAGATATGGCTCACCCAACAGACAAACATCTGTCTGTCACCAAAAATAGTTGTCAATTGAGTTCTGCCAAATTCCAAGAATTTCTTACATCATTTCTATAAATCTTTTGTCCGGTTTTTTGAGACTTCTTTTTTTTAAATATTTATTTCATTTAATTTCAATAAATTTAATTAAAAATTGGAACTCATTAACACTTATTTATAATTTATTTATTAATTATTCTCATTTAAACAAAAAAAAATGATTATAAAGTTGGAGAAATGATTTCCAAAATGGGTTTTGTAATTATTTTGTACTTAATGTTATCTACCCTACACCAATAATTGTTCATATAGTTTAAAATTTATCAATTACAATTCTTTTATTTTTAAATAAATTTTACTTAAAATAAGATAGGTAATTTTAAGTATATTAATATTTTCAATTAATCTATATAAAGGATTTCATAATATATTGCAAACAGTCTTATAATACATTTGTGACCAGAATTTTTGTTCAAATTTTTAAATAAAAATTCAATTTTATACGATTCAAAGCATCTGAAATTTGTCTTGGTGATTGTGAGTTAATATATAAAATTAATAAGTTAGGCATATTAGTTTTTCAAGAAATTAGCTTGTATGTTAAAACATTTGCTATTTGTTGTTTAATTAGTATTTGAACCAAAAGATGTCACTTCTGTTGGAATAAATAGAATATTATTTTTGAAATATTTGTCATATTTTTAATCTTTAGGATAGTTCTGAAAACAAGATTTAGTGAAAGATTCATTATCTAATTAACTAGTTACAAATAATACTGATTTTCAAAGTTAATGGTCAAAACAATTTAGAGTTGACTTTAATTCAATTAAAACCAATGAATTTATGAAAATAAAAACATTTAAGTATTGAACGAAAGTTTCATTTAATGGAAGTTTAATTTGAAATTAAGTGGTTTATGACTCATCTCTTTCTCAATAAAAGAGTTTAATGAAAGCATTTTATCTTTCAGTCATAAAATCAATTTTAAATTTTGAGACAATAAATGCATTCTTTTTATAGTAATACAAAATAAAAGTCACATTTTATTTTTAACTCAATCTCAATGAATATTTTAATCAATGACAAAAAACTTTGCTCTAGGCAACAAAATTGATAATATCTAATCTATTTTTTATTTAACTTATAATTAAAATAAATAAATTAAAAGATTTTAAGTGTGACGACACTAATCCGTATATAATAAATGTGTCGAATTTGCTTGTCATTGGATAAGATCAACTAGATCATTTTTACTAGAATCTTTTAAATGTTGTTAAAAATATAGTGTTAATTGAGTTTAACATTTATAACTTTTTATAAAATATTGATTTTTAATTAGCCCTACTTATAACGATGGGATTAAATATTGATTTATAATTACTGAATGCAATTGTATCAAGCACAATTGTATTGACCAATAGCTAAATTAAGATAAATTTCATTTTTAACAAAATTAAACCCATTCTATGGATTTTGTTATTTAAGTTAATAAAAGACTTAAATTAATAAAATTTAATAAAAAAAAGTTATTAAAAGATTAGTTCATTTTATATCATAACAATTTTGTTAATATATAAAATACTTTCGTTACACCTTTACTTATGGAAATAATGTCTTATATGAATAATAGGTTATATACTTGCTCATCTTTCATTAGTTAGTAAAAAATGGTCTGAAATATTTGTGATATAAATCATTGACTTAGTGACTTAAAAGGTTCCGAAATATTTAATTTGAAATTTTAATGAATTGAATAATAAGTGATATAATCGTTGACTAAATTGACATTAATTTGATTTGTTTTTATCAGATAATACTTCAAAAGTATATTTCAATTGAAAATAAGTTTTTATCTGAAAAAAAGTTTTAAACTTTTGTGAAATAATGAGATTTTTATCGCATAAAATAAAAGAATTGACGCTTTTGTTTAAAAAATGTTGGGAACGGCCGACAACTTATTTGATTATTTATGTCTGATTGCGGTACAGGTGATGATCATTGGAGGCAACACCTGAACAAATGGTTATACAATGACCTGGAATACACATAGAATTAATGAAGTCATTACATAAGAGCACAACTAATGTAATGTTAAACCTAATGAAGTTCAATAAAAAAGAGAATTACGACAACATTTCTATGGAAACACACAAATGAATGGAAGGACAGCAGAGGATCGTTAAAAAATAGATGTAGAATGAGAAGGACAGCGCACTAGTGCAACACACCTAACCCAGGTTAGGGCGGATTCACCTTTTCTACACTTATGTACACTTAAATGATGTATTTTTAGATTGTTTTGAATGAATTTTATTTTCTGCAGTAAATTAACCAAAAATCTATTACACAATTGTTTGAAATTCTAGTAAATTCTTTTGAATTTTAGTGCAATTTTTAAGTTCGAGTATATTTAGAGTCAATTCTTTCGATTATTGTAATCCTCTAATAAAAAGTTGAAATCCTTTTAAACTATGAAAAGACTTATATTTATAATAAAAATATTTTTCTATTGATATCATTATTATTCAAACCAAAGCAATGGTAAGTGCTTTTGACTTTTGGCACAATTACTATCTGATCAAATGGTGTTTCACTAGCGGTGAAAGTAGTTTATCATAAAAAAAATGATTTGTAGTTCCTCTATATGAGAAAAGTCCCATGGTGACTATATATTATACTCTATGTTTGGAATTTCAATTAGAAGTCTATTTTAATTAACATTTTTGGAAATATTTTGAACCTTAAGTTCAGATAAAAAATCCAGAAATTGATTATAAAATTCAATTGTTATTCATGTGTGAAACAAATTCCTGTTGATTGTAAACCTGGTTATTTTTTGTTAATATATTTTCTCAGTAACTTCTCATTTGAAAATATAATTTTATCCTTATATTCAGTGTTATTTCAAAATGAATTAAACGATAAATAAAGAGAAACTATTAAATGTATATAATTTTTATAATTGAATCGAAAGCGAGAGAATCATAATTATAATCTTAATATCATTTATTATTGCCTTTCGTTTCAATTAAATGTATTATTAATATTTACAGAAAACTCATTATTAATGAACTTTTTGTATGAAATGTTTTCATTTTTACTTCAATCCGAGAGGTTTTTCATTTGAATCGTTTATTTTTTTATTGAAAAATAAGTTTTGAATGAAATGAAACGTTTATTTGGTTCACAGAAAGTAAAAGAAATATAAATTAATTCTTTAAAGTGATCGAGAAATTAGATTCTTGTCATTTATGTTAATATTTCTTAAAATCAAGTATTTTCTGATTTGAATCTCAAAACAAACTCTGATTACATATACTTTTGAGGTTTTCCTCAAAGTTTTCCTTTAAAGACTAATTCGTGATTCGATCATAAAAATAGTTTATTTCTATTGAAAATGAATTGAAGTCATCTCTAAATTTCAACACATTTTGTGGTTTGAAGTCATTTAAAGGATATTAAAAATTAATAATAAAATTAATGATATTTTTACTATTGAAAGGAAAACTCGTTATAAAACGTTTATTATCAGTCAGTGATGGTCAGCCATTCGGGAGTTATCTTATCGTTCATAATAACAATAATTTAAATATTGTTATAAAAATAGCGCTAATTTTAGGTTATTTTCAGATAAATTGAAAGATATTTTAATATAAAATTATCAAATTTTACTTAAAAATTATCTTGAATTTAGTTATTTAAATTTAAAGCCTAGAGCATTGCTTAATTTTAGTTAGGAAAGGGTAACCTAATAAGGCCTCTGGCCCTCATTGTGTTAGATATAAGTTTTAAAAATAGGGGAAATTCCCGATAATTTATTACTTTTTGATAAGAAATGAATAATTTTTTGATTTTTAACGAAAAATTCCTCAATTTTTGCATTAAAAGTATTATTTAAAGTTTAAAATTCAATCTTAATTAGAGGAGAAATTTTATGTCGTTTATAATTAAGTTAAAATTCATTATAAAGGGCTAAGTTTTGTCTGACATACGATTTGTGTTTGAGAGAACAGTTTCTGTCAGTCAATCGCAATATTATTAAGAAATATAATTATTTTCACAACTCTTATAATATACTTACAATCTCTTCAATAAAGAGTAAAATAGAGGCACTAGACTTGACTGATCAACCTTTTCATGTGTTCCCGATTTGTTCCCGTTTTTTCTCACTCTTTCTTTACTATAAACTCAAGTTTTGAAGTGTTTTTCAGATTTGAAATTATATTTGAAATTATATTTGAAATTATTTGCGAACTTTTAAGTTATGATGTATTGAAGATCATTGAGAATAAGAGCCAATAAGAAAGTGAAACACTTTTATTTACTGACAGTTTGTTTGGACACTAATTTGTTTTAAGATATGAAACATAAGTTCTGGTCTCACATTTCAAGTGAATTATCTTTTAATTTATTGATTTGATTAACGCTTTTAGTTCTGTGACTGAACTGTCGTCAGAAGATTGAGTGGAAAATTGGGTTTTGTTTTGAATAATAACTTAATAATACGTTTTGTCATTAATTCAAATTAAAACCCTTTGGAGAAACACCTCTCATCTGACAATCGATGGATCAGTTTTCTAATTAATAATAAGCCGGTTCTCAATTATTAATAATTCCTTTGCTTCAAACCATTGGATAATAATATTATTGGGAAATATTTGAAGTTCTCAGAGTATTCTAAGAGTATTCTCAGAGTATTCTCAGAGTTTTATTTATTGTTTTAAACAAATAATATATTTTAAATATTTTTTTTTTATTGAAAGGAAAATATTTTTCAGACTTTGAATTAAAAACAACTTTTGTGTCAATAAAGTTGTTGTTGTGTTGAAAGCGAAGGAAAAATGTTTCTGAATTTGTTTTGAAGTTTGTTTGAAATATATTGAAAAGTTTGTTTTCTCATCAAATGTTGAAAACTAAACAAAAACAATTGAAAAGTTTAGTCTAATAACTGACTCTTTACGCGATGGGATTACTTACGTTATGGAACTCCAGTAATAGAAATGTAATTATTATTATTAATAATATTTTTAATATTAAACATATGTTTGATAATTAGGCTATAAATTAATTGAGGGGTAATTTTTGTTGTAATCATTTGTTTAGAAATTATCAGAAGTTTATTCCTGATAAAATTTATTGATTATAAAATGTTGAATACAGTAACTGCTTTTACTAAATATTCGAATATTAAAAGTTTAATAAAACCTTTAAATCGTGACTTCAAAACCACTGATAATTTTTTACTGAAATTGTCTTTAATTGTATAATAAATTATAGAGATTTTTATTTTCATTTGTTTCTTAGGCTGGAGATGACGAAAGACTGGCACTGACTCATAGATTCGCTACTGAAGGACTTGACGTCCATTTATTAACCGACGGCCAAAAGTTGGCACATGTCTGGCAGTGGCTCTTAGACGCTGACAGTAACTGTCTATCTTTGAGGAGGCAAATCGATAAATTGCATCGACAACATGAACAGGATCTCAAGGTTTGTCATTTGACAGAAGTGTTTGTATTTACAGTTTTGTTATCGATTTGTTTAAACAGACATTAAAACGAAATAAAATTAATTGAGAATTAAAATTCATTAATACTTTGAATATTAAACGGAATTTATATAAATAATAATTTGATTTTTAAAAAGTTTGAACTCATAAAAGACTTGAATATATAATCAATAATAATCAAGAGTCAAATATTTATTAACCTAGATTATTTAGGCTAGTCTTCCAGCAAAGAATTTGGTTAGTTTTGATAATTTCTTAATCAAATAAAACTCACAAATAACTGCTTCAGGTGTTGAACACAATTAAAGTATTAGTAATAGTTATGCTATGCTTTGATTTCAACAGATTTTTAATAATTAGTGAATAGATTTCATTCATAACGGAATTTAAATGAAAACAAAAAGTGAAAGAATATTATTTTTTAGTTAAAAAACAGTTGTTTAGTATTAAAAAGTGAAAATCATTGTTTAAAATGACCTTAATTTTTGTTAAATAAATGTAAAATTTTTTATTTGTTTGTTTTAATGGCTTTTCTTTCTGCACCCGTATGTCATAAAACGGTTGCCCTCTATTTGTACACTATTAGGAGGTGGAAGAGTATTTAGAGCACGTCTGGAAACTATCAAATGAAAGGCTCCGGCAATTAGAGACCGAAAACAAGAGTTTCAAAAAACAATTACTAATTAATGGCAATAATCATAATATAAAGACTATTACTAATGAGTCTACAAATAAAGGAAATCTAATTAATGGCAAAGAAGTGAAGCACAACGTCGACAATCTTTGCGATAGTCTTAAACTTAAATCTGGTTTAAAACAAATCATTCAAAAGTAAGTGACTCTTAATTACAATTGTTTTAAGACTTAATTTATTTACTTTCAATAACTCTGAGAAAAATATATATTTAAATAGTTGTAAATCGATTTTATGGTTAATCTCAGTGTTTATCACAAATATTAATAAAAAGCCTATTCTTAGAAAGTTTTAAATATATTTAATGTTTGATTGAGTTATCGATTGAGTTATTTATAAATCTTTTAAAAACTTTCAGTTCTAACGGAGACATCGAATCACCAAAAGATATAGAATTAATTAATTGTAATAATAATAATATTAGTAATAATAATAATAATAATAGTAATAATAAAAATAATAAAATTAGTCCGAAGACAACTCGTCGTCGGAATACAGTTTCAAATATAACTGATTCTAAAAGCGATCCTTTTGTGATAAATGAGAATAATAGAAATAAGTTGCAAGATGAATTACATGCTCTCCAAATGGAAATGTGCCAACAATTCAAGAATATTATCAATCAATTGGAAGATAAAATTATTAGCTTGGAAAAATCGAATCGCAATATGGAAATAGAGAATGAAACTCTTTCTTACAAGGTACTATTTTCTCAATTTGTTAAACTAGGTTATTTATTTTCAATGATTTTATTAATGCAATGGTTTAATACCTTAATTACGAATAGAACTTATTGTTATACCATTATTATAGATATGCCTATAATATAAATGGAGATTGATTGAGCTAGATGTATTATATATGAATTATGAGTTATAGATCATTGACTTCAATCGGGAAGAATTTCAATGAGATTTGGTCTGAAAAATAAAAGAATTAAATGAAATATAAATTATATAATCAATTAGATAAGGCATAGTAAAAATGTGACCTTGCACATCTAAATTTACTTCTTCAAATTGTTTGCATTAATTCGTATAAATGGGACACGAATTCAAACAAAACGGTAGAAAATGTTCTCTATAATTATTTGACATGACCAAGCTTATCTTAATACAAAGTTACTGGTTTGAATTTTAATATTACAATATAAGCAAGATATAATTGTATTTAATTGGGTCATTTACATTTGTTTATTGAATAAATGATTGATTTTGGTTAAGGTTTTTAAATAGTTACTAGTTCACATATCCTCGTGAATCATATGCTCATATCATAATAACATCAATTGTTGTTGAATTCAATTAACATATTTTTTTTGAGGCCTTTTTGTTAAACTCCGGAACAGTTTTATTATTGAACTGACAATCAATTGGTTTGTTTGCAAATTCATTATATTATATATGAATTTGAAGTTAAATAAAAGTTAAGAAAAAATCACTTTTAATGACTACTTTTCAAATGAGAATTCAATCGAAGCGATTGATTAATAACTTATAATTCATTTCTAAAAAGCATTTTTTGGTTAAATTATGTTTTGAAGGAATGATTAAATGATTTTTTATGAATCAAAGAATTTCTAATTATTAATTGCATTCATATTTAAAATCTAATTAATTTTAGCAAATATTGAATGAAATTATGTTTTGAAAAAAATGTTTTGCTCTGAAAAACAATTTTAGTTTCATTTTAATCAATTTATAGGAAATCCATTCGATATGTTATTAGTTTTTTTATATTAAAAATCAATCGTTTCTTCCTTTAAAATTAAAAAAAAAACAAAATTAAATAATAAAACAAATTTAGAAAATAATAACAAAAAAACGTCGAAAATATTTCTAAATATACGACAAATTATATTCACCACTGATTACAAACTTTTGTCTTTGAAATACTTTAGAAAAAAAAGTAGAAATCCTTTCAAAGGAAAAGCTGTCAAAACCAGAGTTTAGATTATTTTTTATTATATTTGTTCACAAATTGTGTCTAACATTTAAATGGCTTAAAGTTATCAGAATCTCAGTCACAATGCGATCAAATGGAACATCAATTACTCAAAATGAGTGACAAAAGAGGCCGTCAATCACTGTCTCGTCAATCACTTTATTCGACAATTCCTGAAGAGGTCAACGACACCGGCGATGACTCAACTCTGGGATCATTACAATTGTTGTTGGCCTCACGGCTCGGACAGGACTCTGATCACAATGAGCTCAATCTTGTGAAACAATTGCATGAACTCAAGTCAGACAAACAAAAATTAGAGGAAGAGCTCAACAAAAGGAATCATGAATTGAAAGAATTGCTTCAAAAGTATGAGAAGAGGAAAATTAGACACAAAGAAATGCTTATCCGACTCAGGTATGTGTCCACTAATCAATTGAGATGTGAATGAAGTGAATGATCGCAAATTCACTTTAAATTTGATTTCAAATAAAAGTCTGAGTTTTTGCTTAAATCAAATTAAAAGCGAAAAATAGAATAACCTCTTAATGAATGAATCGTTGAGTCATATCTTTCTTTTTTCCTATTTAGCATTGAGTGAATAGCCAAGGTCTTTTTTCAATTCCGTTAAGGGATTACATTAATTAACACAACTATTGTCGACTTTTTCTATTAACTAATTTCAACGAACTGTGAGAAAGTGAACAATACTTGAAAAGTTACTTTGATCAGGTTCATTTATGACTATTCATTGTAAATGAGATTTGCAAGGTTAATTTATTCGTATAAATCGTCCTCTAATTACTAAAAGTAAAAAAATATTTCTCACATTTGATAGCAAATCATTTTCCCAAAAACCTTAAATTTAAGTCTAATTAAGAGTTTTTTCCCAAATTTAAAACAATTTGAATATAAAGTATAAGTCTTTGTTTGAAATCTATTTGGCTTTAAGTGAGCGCTCACTCGCTTTAACTCTAATTTGTTTTATTCAAAACTAATTAACTTTTTTAAAACCATTTTTGCTTTAAATAAAGTTAAAGTCATGTTTTAATGGACTGCTTCTGTTGTCTTAGAAGTGTTGGCACAGCCCCAGGTCAGCACATTTGCATCAAATCATTTTTAATAAGAATACTAAAAGCAATAATAAATTATTTTTTTGCAAGATAAATAACCATTTTTTTTAATTTGCATTAATTGTAAACTAAACAAAACTATAAAATTAACATTTCTTTAGTCTATATCTTTGGTAGTTCTTTAATATTGTTTACCTGGAACAAATTCATTAGTTAGCGTCTATTGGAAATTGTTTGAAAATTGCTGATTGAACTTTTTGTCTAGCTCAATTAACTTTGGCTGACCTGACTTACAATATTTTCAATAATGTTTTGGTAATTAAGTCTAATATTTTAAGTATTTTTTAAGTTCGAGTTTTTGTTTTCAATTAGTTTTAGAGTTAATAGTCTTTAAAATTGATTTAACTTTTGTTTTCAGGACTCATATCGAGAGAGAAAACAATTATTTGCAGGAATTGCTTCACTCAACCGATTATAAGTATAAATTGGCTGAAGAAGAACTTCAAAAACACAGAAAATATTGTCGTATTTCAGACATAACTGCCATTAATGACATCGAATAGATGTCCTTAAAATAGGTTATCCATTAAAGTTCCAAAAATCAATTCATTCCAAAAATATATATCTATTTATTTATTATATTTTTAACGAAATTTTTTAGAAAATATTAATAAAATTTAAAATTTTAAGACTAATTGAATCCAAATTCATAACAAATGCTTCAAATCATCATTTCTTGTCTTAACATTAGTTAAAAATTGAAGACAAAACTGTTCATCAATTGTGTCGAACATCTCTTTTGTTTTGCAAATAAAAAATCCGGTGAACTCACAAAACGCCGGATTTATTTCAGATTCATCTTTAAGTCCAAAGACTGGATCTCTAACCCATAAAAAGACACGAATTATATTCTCTTTATTCCGACTAATAAACACATTGTGAGAGATATTCTGTTTGAGACAACTGTTTACTAATTTCATAATCTTATCGACAGTTTTTTGAATTTGTTTCAAACAAATGTCTTTTATTTCAAATACGAATCCTTCGATGGCCCAACCATTTAATAAATTGTCTTTAATGGGAAGCTTTTCAATAACCATATCGTAGTTATAGTAATAGAGATGGAAGTGTTGGTGATTGACAGAAGCCATGGCTCCCAAAGAATTGAATCCAACTTTAAGAGAGGGTTTAGTACTGAGCGCTACTAAACTAATAGCGAGTCGGAGCCCATCGTTTGTCAATATCTGCGGTCGTTTCTCTTTTAATTTAGGTATAAGTAAAGAGTTGCAGAACTCTATAGGACTATTATTTATAATAACTGTGCCTTCGGTCAGTCCATCACTCGATTTAATTTCAAATAAAATCTCTTCGCTATTAATTCGAGTAAAATTGAATTTTGAGTCATTGAATGGCATTTGAATTGAAGACATTTCTTCGGGTTTTCTGCGAAGACTAAAACGACTTTCGTTTAATTGGACCACAATTTGATACTTTCCATTCAATACTTTTGAGACCAAAGAATTTTGAGTAATTTTATACTTAAAAACATTCTTATCTAAGGCTTCGCTCCATTTTTGTATCAAAAGTCGATCCAATTTGGATTCAATATTCGTCTCAAAATTTTTTATAAAATCATTTTCATTAAAAACAAGTGTTTGAATAGTATTTTGTTTATCACTAAATGGTTCCATAACTTCAATAAAAAAAATAAAGAAAATTAAAAGTTTAACAAATAATTGATTTGTGGTAAACAGAAGTTATAGTCGACTCGAGGGGTCCTCCTGTTTGATGTTTCTCTCGTCCCAAAGTGAACGTCCACTACAAACACAAATCTTTTTGGTATTATCACCGACACTGGATGCTCTAGCTACAATTCCAGTGCCAACCACTTTGTCGTAAAGACTGACAGCTAATGACCGACCGATACAAGAGCTCAGCTCACAATTGGAAACTTCAGTTTTGAATGAAGCCCTCGAAGGAAATGTTTTGTCAGTACTTTTAAGTGTTGGTAAAATTGGTTGAAAAACTGGACCCAAGTTTTGGAAGTGTTGTCCACTAAGATCTCCGAATTTGTGAATATTTAGAGAGTATTGGTTTTGACTTTTGATTCCGTCGATAACGCCGTCCACTAAACAGAGTTTATTCAATAATTGTGTGAATCTGACCACTCCTATAATGTCTTCACTGCCTAATAATAATAACAATATATTAAAACAACGAAAATACTTAAAAGGTTTAAATTACCGGTAATTTCAGAAACGGCTGAAATCCTATCGCCTAAACCTTTGATGACTGTACTTAAGCCTAGTTTAGATTCAATAGTAGTTTGTATTTCATGAATCGAAGAACTATTTTTGTTGAGTTCGACTAACAGTCTCTGCTCTTCGACATCGATGTCAACGATCTTAACTTCTTTAAGTTGAGTCAATTCCTCTGATATCTTATTTTTACACGAATTGCAGTTCATCTGAACCGCAAACTCGACCTTCAATTCAAATAAATCAATAGTTTAGTGATAGTTATGGACTCAAATCAGTTAAAGATATACTAATGAATGATATGTTAAAATGAATGTCAATTAGTAATCAATTGAAGACATTTAATTGGATTAAAAGTTTTAATTCAATAATAAATTTACAAATCATTGAATTTGTTTTATCCTAAAACTGACGTAATTTTTGTAAACATTTGAAGTGATTTTCAAAATAAAATTGTTTTGAATTTTATTGAAAACACATTTAATTTGAAATTATTTCTGAATATTCAAGTCATTAGTATTTACTCACTTTAGTAGAACTGTTATTATCTTCGGCGGACATTACTTACGAGGTATGTATAGACATTGACCTTGATCAATCAAAATTTAACCATAAAATTGATACGTTTTTTCGCTAAATTACAGCAAATTTTATTCAACTTTTATATCAAAACACAAATTATGTCTGAA
The DNA here is from genome assembly GCA_034695785.1 of Galumna obvia. Lineage (NCBI taxonomy): Eukaryota > Metazoa > Arthropoda > Arachnida > Sarcoptiformes > Galumnidae > Galumna > Galumna obvia. The sequence goes on from JAQFZM010000610.1 coordinate 23,952, forward strand.
TTTTAGTGACATCTATTGACATGAATTGTGTTAACTCATTATTCAATATAATTATCTCCTGAAAACCCTCTCAATTACATAATTAGATAATTTAACATTAATTTAATGAGAACTCATTTTAATCATTTAATAAATTGAAATTTTTGAGGATAAAGTATGTGCATGATAACTTTTTACCATTTCTTTCATTAACTTAATTAGGATTTAATTCATATTTCAATGAATTTCGCAAAAACAAAGTTTTAACTAAATTTAATTTTTTTTTAATTAATTTTATTTTAGGAGAAAATGAGTGAAAAGAGTGAATTAAATGTGAAAATAATTGAAAAGAAATACGATTTAGAAAATGAACAAAAGGTTATCTTTTTATTTATCAAATTCGAGGGATCTTTCCTTCTTTGGATCGGAGAGACTGCAAATGAGGCCCAATTGTCTGACCTCTCGCTGGCAATCGGCACAAACTCAACACCAATTATGGCCACAAATAGCGATCAATTGAGTCCAGCGCTGGCATCAAAACTAAGTGTTAAATATAATAAGAATAGACCCGTTTATGTGGCGCTCAACCATCCGATGGCCAACAAAAATGAGAGTCAATTCATTGTCACTCTTAACAAAAAGATCATTGAATTCCTTAATGAAAACTTAGATAATTAATCATTAATTTGTAAAATATTTGTCTTTTTATTTAATTTTATTAAAATGGTAATTGAATTATGCATGATCAGTTATTGATCAGTTATTGATCAGTTATTGATAGCTATTCTACATTATATTTCTATTGATTTTAAAATAGTCATCAATTTTGTGAACTCATTATCCTTTCGTTATTTTAAACTTTTTTTTTAATTATAGAAAAGTTTTAGAAAAAATGATCGAAAGTTTGTCTCAATTTCGGTGATTGTTATGAATGACATAAGCGTTTCATTAAATTTTTGGTTATATAAGTGTTAAATTTGATTCAATGCTATGAATAGACAATGAGTTTGCAAATCAAACTTCAGATATAAGTTTTGGAAATTAGAGTTTATTCTCATTTCTTTTGGTTTTTAAACTTTTTTCTCGAGTTTTAATTCACTTAAGAAAATGAGTTATAACCCAACGAAAAGAAAATTTTTAATTGTAGTTCTTATCTGTTTAGTTATTAGCAGTGAACTAGTTCATTTTATTGAATGTGATGGCTCTTTTATCAAAATTATGAAAATGGCTAAAAAACTGAAGAAAGTAAAGAAATGGTTACCTCTTATGCTTATGGGACCTAAAATTCTGGTGATCAAGACAACAACCGGGTAATATATTTTCATTTATTATTATTAATTTATATATTTATGAATAAAACAAATATGGAAAACTATATTAGACGATCTTGTTATTTATATCTTAGTTCTTTATTTAAGTATTAATTTATTCAAATATATTTCTATTACAGAAGTCAGTCAACGGGATATCCATCCGATCCCTGTTATCCGAGTCCAATGTGTTGTCAATCGGATAGTAATAGTTATGATTATTCTTCGGCTCAAAATTCCAATTATAATAGTAAAAGTAATGGCGGACAACAAACTTACAGTTCTAACAATAATGTATATCCTGGAAGTTCTGGAGATTCATATAAACCATATAAACGACGAAAATAAAGGACTCATTTATTCATTTCATAATTATTTTGTAAGAAATACCTCTCAATAAGTAAATCATTTTTTAAAAAGATATGATTGAAAATAAAAATTAATTAAGACTTAAAAGTTATTCATTTTATTAGTTTTTAGTTTTGATTAGATTTTAATTTTATTTAATTCGTTATTTTATTATAAACGAGTTTTATATTAAATGATCTTGTATATGAACTTGCTTATTTCAATGTTACTAAAGTTATTCAAAAAAGAAATTTACCAGAGAAAATAAGTTGCCTTGTTCCATTGAATATTAATTGGATAATCATTTATATTTTTCTTAAATTCTTAATATTGGTTGTGGTAAAAGTTAGTAAGGTCAATTGAGTCTTCAAGTGTTTTTAAAAGTGAAAATATAAAAGAGATATCAGTTTGTAATGAATTGTTACAAATGACTATTAATGAGTTTCTGACAAAAATAATAGCCTATAATTTTGTTTAATATATAATTCGAGTACTTATTTACAATTAGAAACAAATTAGCAGAAGATACACATCAATAATTACCAACAAGCTAATTTATTCACTATTAAGTTATGCTAAACATTTAATTTTCATTTAATTTTAGAAATTTTATTATTTTTGTTACATTTTGGACAAACCCTGGTTATTCTTATCATCAAATTTAAATAATTAATTTAAAATTAATTTATGTTTTTATTACAAATAAAAATAAGATTTCATTTGACACTTATTTCGTTTATTTCAATGATTTCCTATTTTTTCTAACAATTTTATGAAAATTAGTTACAAATAAATAATTTTATTTTAGATTTTAATTTGTGTGAAATGAGTCATTCAATTGAATACGTGTTTTAATTATAGAAATAAAAGTAATTTTAACTATTCTTAATGATAGACACCTTTTTAATACAATTTTTTGTTGTCATTAAATACAATAAATGAAACTGTTTTTTGTTGAGAAAATAAAATTCAAATATTTATAGTAATCTATTTATCTTAATCTTGCAATTATGTGAAACGCGAATCTATTTTCAACGATTTTTTCTATTAAACAAACAGTTTATTATGGATTTCATAAGAGTTTTTCAGTGGATTTCATTCACAAATCAATTACTCTTCAATTTGAAGACCAGTTATGACTTGAGATCACTTCAAGAATTGGGTCGAAATATATAATGAATTTTCACTGAATTTAAAAAAAAATATTTATTAAATGAGATCTTATTTTAAGACCAATGACTGGTTCAACAACTTTGCGATTTTGACTTATCAGCAAAAAGAACCTTGTTCATTTGACTCACTCTCACAATCAATACATATTACTCTCACCCCAACAATAAAAAAATTGATTTCAATTATCAAAAAGAGTTTTGTCGACAAAAAATTTGAGCACAAAATTGAATTATTTGATCCCAATTCTAAGAAATAACTAATTTTAGCATGCTAATATTGTTAATAGTGTTAATCTAGATATTAAATTTGGAATCGTTATTAAAATGGAATTAGTTTTGAAGTATCAATAAAATAATCTAGTTTATTGTTTTTGTTTATAACATAATTTAGAAATTTTAGGGAAAATAAAAAGAAATAAAAAATAAGTCTTCGATTTTGTAAATGACTTAACTTTAATTGCTTTTAGTTTTTATAATTAGATTTTTTTCTTTATTTTCAAAAAATTCATTAATTGGACACAAATTTATGTTTTCTTTTGATAAATTTGTGTTCACTTTATTCACAAAATTTGAATTTAACTGTAATTCGTGTTTTTATTGACTGGTTTTTAAACTGTCAAAGAGTTCAATGTTTTTTCAAATCAAGATTTTTGATGAATTCCTCGAGAATATAATTTTCATTCATTTGATTAATTACAAGATTAATGTCTGCTATAAAATGATATAAAATCTGAAATATATTTGCCTATAACTGAATATATGATGAAAACTAATATATAGTCTACTTATGTATAAATCAATTGAATGTCGTCGACCTAATTGTTGATTCGGACAAAAAGCCAGTCCTACAGAATTCAAGTGAATAAGGGGTTAGTCTTCATTGACACTAACATATTCGTGATGATGACATTGTATCAAGTACACCTCATTTTATGTGTTCATTGATGCTTTACTCCGTCAAATAGAGCACTGAATTGGTAATGAACCAAATGTGCCAAATGGTCGAACCATAGACTATATATTTCTTATAGAAATGAAAATTTTTCAATTAATGGTTTGGTTTTTATTTTAAACCGTAAATAAAACTTAAGATAATATATAAAATATAATCTAAATATAGTTAAGAGACTATTCTTTGAATTAATTTTTTGTTCTGAGAAAAAAGTAAATCAATTGGTTTAGGGTTTGATTTAAAGGACCGGCTATTGATAACCTATTGATAACATATTGATAGGACTCGTGATTTCAAAAATCGAGTTCAGTAGCACTTCCACAAACTCTCTGTTTCTCTTAATAATAAACTCTTTTTCTATTAATAATATATAAATTAAATTCTTTTATATTAATAACAAATCATAACAAAAAAAAAGTTAAATGAACTTTAATTTTAACGAAAAGTTAAACATATTTTTATTTTTGTATTCAGAGAAAATTAAATGAAGTTAATTAGGAGATCAGCACATCTGTAACCTACTCTCTTATCAATTGTTTTTATACGAAATGTCATTCTTTGCCTGAAGTGTAATCAAAGTTTTTATAAGTTACAATGGAGAGTCGGGAATGTGTAAGCTGATTTTAAAATAAAAACTAATGTAAATTATTATAAATTATTAATAATAATATTAAAAATCAAAATTATTCTCAAATGGGGGGTTTAAGGGGGATAAAAATGGGGTTAAAGTTTAAGCTTATTAGTATGCTCAATAAT